>PITA01017521.1:0-43083 GCA_004023965.1 Spilogale gracilis | reverse complement strand
AGATACCACCTTACACCAGTCAGAATGGCCAAAATTAACAAGACAGAAAACAACAAGTGTTGGAGAGGCTGAGGAGAAAAGGGAACCCTCTTACACTGTTGGTGGGAATGTAAACTGGTGCAGCCGCTTTGGAAAACAGTGTGGAGATTCCTTAAAAAATTAAAGATAGAGCTACCCTATGACCCTGCAATTGCACTACTGGGCATTTACCCCAAAGATACAGATGTAGTGAAAAGAAGGGCCATATGCACCCCAATGTTCATCGCAGCAATGGCCACCATTGCCAAACTGTGGAAAGAGCCAAGGTGCCCATCAACAGATGAATGGATCAAGAAGATGTGGTACATATATACAGTGGAGTATATGCCTCCATCAGAAAGGATGAATATCCAACTTTTGTAGCAACATGGACTGGACTGGAAGAGATTATGCTGAGTGAAATAAGCCAAGAGGGAAAGTCAAGTATCGCATGGTTTCACTTACTTGCGGTGCATGAGGGGTAACCTGGAGGACAATGGGAGAAGGAAAGTAAATGGGAACTAGGGTAATCCAGGAGGGAAATGAAACAACAGAACTTTGGACACAGAAACAAACTGAGTGACTTGGAGGGAGGGGGGTGGAGATAGGAGCGCCTGGTGGTGGGTACTGGGGACACCTAAAATGTGGAGCACTGGGTGTGGGGAATGGGGATTGAATCTTGGAACACTGGAAAAAAAAATTAGTAACAATAAAAAAATAAAAAAAAAATAAATAAATAAATAAATAAATAAATAAATAAATAAATAAATAAATAAATCTACTCTATGACCCAACAACTGAACTGCTAGGTATTTATCCCAAAGATACAAATGTATTGAGAAATCCCCAATGTTCATAACCACAATGTCCACAACAGCCAAACTGTGGTAGCTCTAATGTTCTTCAAAAGATGAAGAATAGAGAAGATGTGGTCCATATATACACTGCTTACTCAACCATCAGAAAAGATGAATACACTTCTTCAAAGAAGACATCCAAATGGCTAACAGACATATGAAAAAAAAATGCTCAACATCACTAGCCATATACTAAAGAAATTCAAGTTAAAACCACATTGATATATCACCTTTTACTAGTTAGGATGGCAAAAATTAAGAAGGCAAGAAGCAACAAATTTTGGAGAGGGTATGGAGAAAGGTGGTGACAGGTCTCTTACACTGTTTTTGGGAATGTAAGTTGGTGAAGCTTCTTTGAAAAATAGTGTGAAGGTTCCTCATAAAACTAAAAATAGAACTACCCTATGACTCAGCAATTGCACCACTGGAAATTTACCCCAAATATACAGATGTAGTGAAAATAAGGACCATATGCACCCCAGTGTTCACAGTAGCAATTTTTACAATAACCAAACTGTGGAAAGAGCTGAGATGCCCTTCAACTGACAAATGGATAAAAAAAGATATGGTCCATATACACAAAGGAATATTGGTCAGCCATCAGAAATGAAGGATACCCAACTTTTGTGTCAACACGGATGGAACTGGAGGAGATTATGGTGAGTGAAATAATTAAGCAGACAAAGTCAATTATCATATGGTTTCACTTATTTCTGGAACATAACGAATATCATGGAGGACATTAGGAGAAGGAAGGGGAAAATGAAGGGGGGTAATCAGAGGAGGAGATGAACCATGAGAGACTATGGACTCCAGGAAACAAACGGGATGCACTTAATAGATGTTCAGAACATTGCATCCTAAAACAGTAGAATAGACATTCTTTTCAAGTGCATACGGGACATTCTCCAGAATAGATCGCATATTAGATCAGAAAACACACCTTAATAAACAGAAATATTTCAGTCATATATTTCATGAACCTTTCTGACTATAATGACAACAATGAGAAAAAAGTCAACAATGAGGAAAAATCTGGAAAGACCACAGATCCATGGAGGTTAAACAAAATCCTGCTAAAGAATGAATGTGGACATCTGTTGGTTAAGTCTCTGCTTTTGGCTCAGGTCATCATCCCGAGGTCTTGGGAGTCCTCCAAGAAGCTCCATGTTCAGTGAGAAGTCAGCTTCTTCCTCTGATGCCACTCCCTCTACTTGAGTTCTCTCTCTCTCTCTCTCATTTTCTCTCTCTTTCTCTGTCAAGTAAATACAATATTTTTTTTTTTTTAAGATTTTATTTATTTGACAGAGAGAAACACAGCCAGAGAGGGAACACAAGCAGGGGGAGTGAGAGAGGGAGAAGCAGGCCTCCCGCCGAGCAGGGAGCCCGATGTGGGACTCGATCCCGGGTCTCCGGGATCATGACCTGAGCCGAAGGGCAGTCGCCCAACCAACTGAGCCACCCAGGCGCCCCAAGTAAATACAATATTTTAAATAAATTAATAGGTCAATCAGAATGAAAACAGAGCAATCTATATATTCAGTGAAATTCCTATCAAATTCTATCAACATTTTTTCAGAGACCTGGAACAAATAATCCTAAAATTTGTATAGAACCAGAAAAGACAATGTATCACCAGAAGAATGTTGAAAAATAAAGCCAATACTGGTGGCAATCATAGTGCCTGACTTCAGGCAATATGACAAATCTGTGATCATCAAGACAGCATGATATTGGTACCAAAACAGACACATACATCAATGAAACAGAATAGAGACACCAGAAATAGACCCTCAACTCTATGGTCATCTAATTTTTGGCAAAGCAGGAAAATATATCCAATACAAAAAAAAATCTTCTTCAATAAATAGTGCTGAGAATATTGGACCGTCATATGCAGAAGAATTAGCCTGGACCATTCTCTTACCGCCTACACAAAGATAAACTCAAAATGGATGAAAGACCTCACTGTGAGACAGGAATCTATCAAAATCCTAAAGGATAACACAGGCAGAACCTTCTTTGACCTCAGCCTCAGCAATTTCTTGCAAAACACATCTCCAAAGGTAAGGGAAACAAAAGCAAAAATTATCTGTTGGGATTTAATCAAGATAAAAAAAAGTTTCTGCACAACAAAGAAAACAGTCAATAGGAGTAATATAGAGGACAGTAGGAGAAGGAAAAGAAATAGTAAGTAGGGTAATTCAGGGAGGGAAATGAAACATAAGAGACTTTGAACTCAGAAACAATCTGAGGGTCTTGGAGGGGAAGTGGGGAGATGGGTGAGCCTGATGGTGGATACTGAGGGCACGTATTGCATGGAGCACTGGGTGTGGGGCATAAACAATTAATCTTGGAACACTAAAAAAAAAATGGTATTAAAAAAAAAACTAAGAGGCAACCACTGATGGCAGATGATATTTGCAAATGATATAACAGATAAAGTAACAGATAAAGGCTTCCTATCCAAGATCAATAAAGAACTTATGAAACTTGACACCCAAAAAGCAAAGAATCCACTCAAAAAATGGGCAGAAAACAGGAAAAGTTATATCTCAAAAAAAGACATACAGATGTCCAATAAACACATGAAAAACTGTTCGACATTACTCAGCAGCATGGTAATACAAATCAAAACCACAATGGGACACCACCTCATATTAGTCAGAATGGCTGAAATTAACAAGACAGGAAACAATAAATGTTAGTGAGGATGTGGAGAAAGGGGAACCCTCTTACACTGTTGGTGGGAATGCAAGCTGGTATAGCCAATCTGGAAAACAGTATGGAAGTTCTTCAAGAAGTTTAAAATAGAGGTAACCTATGATCTAGCAATTTAACTACAAGGTATCTACCCCAAACCATATATATGTATAAAAGAAGGGGCACATGCACCCTAATGTTTATAGCAGCAATGTCCACAATAGCCAAACTGTGTAAGGAGCTTGGGTGTCCTTCAACAGATGAATGGGTAAAGAAGATGTGGTTCATATATGCAATGGAATATTACCCAGCCATCAGAAAGAATGGGTACTTAGCATTAGATTGACATGGATAAGAATAGAGGGTACTTCAGTAAGTGAAATAATTTAAGCAGGAAAGGAAAATTATCATATGGTTTCACTAACATGTGAAACATAAGAAATAGTGCAGAGACCCATAAAGGATGGGAGGGAGATCTTAATGGGAAGAAATCAGAGAGGGAGAAAACCATGAGAGACTCTTCATTCTGGAAAGTGAACTGAAGGTTGCAGAAGTGGAGGTGGGTGGAGAGATGGGGTAATAGGTAACAAGCATTAATGAGGAGACATGAGGTAATGAACACTGGACATTGTAATAGCTGTTGAATCACTGAATACCACTAAAAACTAATGATGTACTGGCGGGGACGGTGCGTGATCTGCCCCTCCCACCATGCCCAAGCCACTGAAAACTTTGGTGGAGGTACCTGCGAATGTGAATGAAAGTCCCTCCGAACGAACTTTCCCCGCCAAGAATCTGGAGTTATGCTAATGTTGCGGCCATCAATACCATCATTACTTGCCTTTTGTTCTTCCTGCTCAACTATCAAACTGAGTATATTCACAAGCTTCCCTTTTAATGGTAAAGGCGGGTTTCTTAGAAAGACTTGACTCTGCCTGCTATGAATCACTTTGTTTAACTTTAACCTAACTGCATCCCCCCCCCACTTCCTCACTTTTGAATAACAAAAGACTGGGGCCCTTGACAGTCAAGAGAGACAAAGGCAGAGGCAAAGGCAGAGAGCCTGCAAAGAGAGACAGAAGCAAAGAGAGCAACAGAAACAGAAGCAGACAGAGAGCAAGAGAGACAGAAGCAGAGACAGAAGCAGAGCAAGAGGACCAGAGCCAGAGCTAGAGAGCCAGAGCTAGAGAGCCAGAGCGTGAGTCTGAGCCTGCTTCATAGGTCTCTCCTGACTGACCTGGGGTCTGTCAGCTTGCATCAGATTTCCGTGTCCGTGTCATTATTTCGCCTGCCAGACATCCCGTGGTTCAGGACCCACATCTCTGCTGAGGCTGGTCCCTGGGGACAAGTGGCACCCAACATGGGGCTCAAACTGCTTAGGGTAAGTACTTTTGCATCGATCTGGAGAGGACCCTACCCAGGGAATCTGCAGTCCCCTCAGTCAAAGAGTAAGGCCGAGAAAGGGATAGGTAGGAATTAGTTAATATGGGACAAGTTGAGTCAGCGGGAGATAGCATGTATAAGCAAATTTTGTGCAATATTTTGCTGTATTGATTTGTAGTCAAACAGGCAATGACTCATGCTGAAATAATGGACTTACTGTCCTCCTCTGCAAGCTCTGTAGTGGATAAGGAGATATCTGATGGGGATCTTACTCCTCTACTACAAAAAAACTAATGAAAAAAGGAAAGCTAAAGCTAAGACATGGTCTTCGCCTGTGCTGCCCACTAAAAAAACCTGTCAAACCATCGGCCCCTAAGGCCTATGTAGTGGATCTGGCTGAGTCCTCTTCCTCAGACTCTTCAGAAAGCGAAACAGAGGAAGAGGAGCCTTTTGATCCTGGGGATGAGGTTGACCTGGAGGAAGAGGCTGCTAAATATCTTAATCCAGATTGGCCTCCATTACGTCGGCCTCCTAAAAATGATAAGAAAAGGCCTAAACCCACCTGGCGCTTACTGCTGACCACTCAAAAGCCAGGGCCAAAGGTGAGAGTCTTTTGGTTTTTCCTCTTATTATACCAGAGGAAAGAGAGCCTTCTTGGGAGGCTATACCCTGTAAGCTGGTCAAACAACTAAAGGAGGGATGCTCTAAGTATGGGCCATATTGATTCTAAAGAATGAGGGCTCTTTATAGAAATACATTAGCCAAAATCTCTTAAAGCTACCATGCCTCCTAAAAAGAATGTTAAGTTACTGTGCCTCCTGAAAAAGTTGTAAAGTTACTGTGCCTCCTGAAAAGGATGTAAAGCTACTGTGCCCCCTGAAAGGGATATTAAAGTTGCTGTGCCTCCTAGAAAGGATGTTTAAGATTACCATACCTCCTGAGAAGGATGTTAAAAGTATTGAACCTCCCGAGAAAAATATTATAGTTGTTACACCTTCTCGGGAAGATATTAGTCCCTCTATTTCACCTCTTAAAATCGATTCGTATTACAATTAGTAAGAAAAATAAAGAATGGGAATGCCAAAACAGCTTAAGACAGACAATGCACCTGCATATACTTCCAAAGCCTTTCCAGAATTTTGCCTCAAATTTGCTATTAAACATACTACTATGGGGCACCTGGGTGGCTTAGTTGGTTAAGTAACTGCCTTTGGCTCAGGTCATGATCCTGGAGACCCAGGATCAAGTCCCACATGAGGCTTCCTGCTTGGCGGGAAGCCTGCTTCTCCCTCTCTTGGTCCCTCTGCTTGTGTTCCCTCTCTTGCTGTGTTTCTCTCTGTCAAATAAATAAATAAAATATTTTTAAAAAAATAAATAAACATACTACTGCAATACCTTACAACCCTCAGGGTCAGGCCATAGTGGAAAGAGCTAATCAGACCCTGAGAAATTACATTACTAAGTTACAGCAAGGGGATTTTAAACATGTTTCTCCCAATCATGTTCTCTCTCATGTATTGTTTGTAATCAATTATCTAAATAAAAATTCAGAAGGACTCTCTGCCATGGACAGACACTGGAGTAATGAAGCCCCTCAAAAGCCTAAAGTAATGTGGAAAGATCTCCTTTCCTCAACTTGGAAAGGCTTAGATGTTTTGCTGTCCTCTGGGAGGGGGTATGCTTGTGTTTTCCCACAGGATGCCAAGTCACCCGTGTGGATCCCGGACCACCTCATTCAAACCTTCACTGCACGTCCCCTCCCAGATTTGGAAAAAGAAGAAAAAGTCCCATGTGAATCGCTTCCTGCATCGCTGCCCCTGGCAGCACCTGATTCAGTAAAATCACTGATCTGACTGCTGGGTACAAAGAACTCTTAATATTACTTTAAAAATGAATGTTGGTTATTCTATCACTTGTTCTGCCTGCATGTTAACCAATGTGTTTCACCAAATGTTAATGTCAAATTCATGATTGTCAATCAAACAAGGCTATCACCAGGGACCAACCTCAGCAGAGATCTGGGTCCTGAACCATGGGATATCTGGCGGGTGAAATAATGACACGGACACGGAAATCTGATGCAAACTGACAGACCCCAGGTCAGTCAGGAGAGACCTATGAAGCAGGCTCAGGCTCACGCTCTGGCTCTCTAGCTCTGGCTCTCTGTCACAGATCTGCAGTCTGATCGCTCATATGGGCTCCCTCTGCAAGGCACGGAGCTCCATGATCCTCCCTCAAAGTGAGGGAGCTCTGCAAAGTTGCGGACATCGACACCAAAAAATATTGTTTCCATTGTTCCCTGTCTGTTTAACTATTATAACTTCTTTGACACTATTTCCTCTAACTTCACTTATAATCCAGTTAAATCTTTCCCTTGTTCTTAGTTTTGAATCCTCTCATGCCAATCCTTATGAAGCTTGATAATTGTAGGATTGTGGGGGCACAACATACTTACTTTAAAACTTAATAAAACCTTTACTAACATAAGTAGCTTAGATATTGCAACCTCCCGTTTGTGTGACCACTCATTCACCTCCCTATGCTAGGGAGAAGTAAAACATTCTAATGAGATAAGGGTTTGCAGGAACCATCTGTTGCTCAGGACATGCCTGCCTGTGATCAATCATTCTATAGATTAGGATATAACGAGCACATCCTGTTTTTGCATGGACCCTCAAAAAACACTGTTATCACTATTGTCACTCAAGATTGATGATCCATCACTTAAAAAAAATCTTTGTTCATATAGTTTCCACCTGAAAAAATATGTAACTTTCTGCTATACATAAAGAATCCTGAGAACAGTGTTTTCAGGAGATCCCTACACCACCTTTGAGTTTGATCTCCTCATTTCAAAAGCGCCAATGCCTTTCCTCACCCTCGGACCCTGACTGTTACTGGGGCTGGTTCCCGGCAGCTCTCTAGCTCTGGATCTGGCCCTCTTGCTCTTCTTCTGTCTCTGCTTCTGTCTCTCTTGCTCTCTGTCTGCTTCTGTTTCTGTTGCTCTCTTTGCTTCTGTTTCTGTTGCTCTCTTTGCTTCTCTGCTTCTGTATCTCTTTGCTTCTGTCTCTCTTTGCAGGCTCTCTGCCTTTGCCTCTGGCTCTGCCTTTGTCTTTCTTGACTGTCAAGGGCCCCAGTCATTTATTATTCAAAAGTGAGGAAGTTGGGGGATGCAATTAGGCTAAAGTTAAACAAAGTGATTCATAGCAGGCAGAGTGAAGCCTTTCTAAGAAACCAGCCTTTACCATTAAAAGGAAAGTTTGTGAATATACTCAGTTTGATAGTTGAGCAGGAAGAACAAAGGCAAGTAAAGATAGTGTTGATGACCGCAACATTAGCATAACTCCAGATTCTTGGCCGGGAAAGTCCGGAGGGACTTTCATTCACCTTTGCAGGTGGCTTGGGCATGGCAGGAGGGGCAGATACCTTTTCAGTGGCTTGGGCATGGCAGGAGGGGCAGATCACTCACTGTCCCTGACATGTACTGTATGTTGGCTAATTAAATTTAAATAAATAAAAATAAATAAAATTTTGTTAAGATTTAAAAGATAATGTATATAATAGAATTGTCAATTGAATTTGGTAACATTGCTATATATAAACAATAGAATACATTTTCTTTTGTTTATTTCATGAAATAAATAACATAAAACTTCAGAAGTACCACTCCTTATAAGAATGTCACAAAACATCACTTACCGAAAATTAAATGGTGCAAGCCCTTTAGAATTACCCTTGTACTTAACTTTTGTCAGAGCCTACAAACAGAGCAAAGTAGGTTTTATGCAAATTAAATCCAGGCACAGGGTTGCCAGATTGCCAGATTAAGTATCTGATTAATAAGAAATACTTTGTTAGTATAACTTTGCTCCATAAATTGTATATAGCATGACTATATTAATAATAATTATTGTTTGTGTGATTTTCATATCCATCAGGCTATAATCCTTTATCTGGAAACACTATTCAAGCTATAATTAAAAAATTATAACTTCATCAATGTTCAGTCTCAAGGATAGAGAGTAACAGGGCATCCTGGGTGTCTCAGCCCATTATGTGTCTTCCTTTGGTTCAGATCATGATCCTAGGGGCGTGGAAGTAAGCCCTGCATTGGCTCACTGCTCAGTAGGGAGTCTACTTATCCCTTGCCCTCTGCCCCTCCTGCTTCTTGTGTGCTCTCCCTCTCTTTCTTTAAAATTAATAAATTATTCAAAAAAGATATTAAAATATTGTTCTACAGATAATGTAAATAATTATAATGTAAATGATTATATTTTCTTTTGAGAGAAATTTGGAAATCTTTATAAAATTCATATATAAAAACTGTTTTTGGTAAAGATTCTAATTCCCATCACTATTCTAGGTAGAACTGAGCATATGTTCAAAGAAAAAGTTCAATCTTGGTAATGATACTGACTTTAATTTGTTCAAGAGGAGATGAAATTATATCTTTGAAATATATATATAAATCTCCATATGTATTAAAATGAAATAATTTCAAAGATCTAAAAGAAAAAAAAACAAAACATACAAAGAGGTACTATGTATGTATAAAGATATAAAAAAATAACTTATATTTAACAAAAAATATAGATCTTTTGTTACAGGTTTGCCTCTGAACATGAATATTGAAAAACAGTATTCAGATTCTGTACACAAATACACACTGGGTTCCATTTACTCTGTAATATTTTATTTTAAAGGGGAGTGGTGAAAGCACTGATATTTATTTTTAAATACTGTGTTCTCACTGAAATATTTATTAAGCTAAAATACCACAGCATCTGGTTGTTTCAGTCAGTTGTGTGTCTGACTCTTGATTTTAGTGCATGTCAAAATCTCAGGATTGTAAGATCAATTACCAGGTCAAGTTCTGAGCCAGACATGGAGGCTGCTAATGATTCTCTCTCTCCCTATCCCCTCCTCCAAATCCCCCTCTAAAAGGAAAAAAAAAAAAGAAAAGAAAAGCTAAGAATATTTATTTATTTATTTATTTTTTATTTTAAAGATTTTTATTTATCTGTTTGACAGAGAGAAACACAGCCAGAGAGGGAACACAAGCAAGGGGAGTGAGAGAGGGAGAAGCAGGCTTCCTGCCAAGCAGGGAGCCCGATGTGGGGCTTGATCCTGGGTCTCCAGGATCATGACCTGAGCCGAAGGCAGTCACCCAACCAACTGAGCCACCCAGGCGCCCCGTTAAGAATATTTATTAATGTAGTACAGTCTATGAAGGACCTAAGGAGAATAATCTTATCTCAATGAAAGTAAGCCATTATTTTATAAAATTAAATCACTTGAATAAAGCTTTGGTGAAAGAAATAGGCCATTATGCTAATGAGCTTACTATGTCTATCAAAACCTCAAGCCTACCTTGATAGTGGAAATTTTTAACCATAACCATTATCATATCTTATAAATAATGCATGCATAGTATATATTTTACTATGCTATGTTTTTAAGTATTCCATTCTAATGAAATGCATTAAGAAAAATAAATCTAAAATGGAACAACAAAAACTTTTTTTTCCTCACTTACATGAAGTATTTTTCTCTGCAACAAAGAACACTAGAGTAGAAAATGGCATTCTTGTATTAAAAATCAACATACAGAGCGCCTGGGTAGCTCAGTGGGTTAAAGCCTCTGCTTTCGGCTCAGGTCAAAAGGGTTCTGGAATCAAGGCCCGAATCGGGCTCTCTGTTCAGCAGGGAGCCTGTTTCCTCCTCTCTCTCTGCCTGCCTCTCTGCCTACTTGTGATCTCTCTCTCTGTCAAATAAATAAATATTTTTTTTAAAAAAATTAACATACACAAAATCAATAGATCTCTATATATCAGCAAGAAACAAAGTAAAAGTAATGTAAATATATTCCATACATTGGAGAAATCAAAAATAAAATACCCAGGGACATTTCTATTCAACAAGGTACTCACTTCAAAATAGAAGGTTTCAAATTTATAAAAGACATTAAGGAAACCATGAATAGATGGAAGGGTATACAGAGAATTTCAAGACACTAAAAATTTCAACTCTGGTCTTTGCAAGATGGTGGAAGGTCAGGTTGACCCCATTTTGGGGAGTCTCCTGAAGTGAGCTGAATTCCTGAAAAAAAAAAAAAAACAACACTACAAGAACACTGTGAGCACCCATGATGACACCCATGAAATGAGCACCCATGATGACACCCATGAAATGAGCCTGAAATGTAGTATTTCTCACTTCTGGATCTCTCCAGGGGAAAAAGAGCATCAACAAAGAGAGAGAGTGGAGTGGGAGTGATTGGAGGGATATCCAAAGATAAGGGACCTGGGAAGGAAGCTTGCAGAGGCAAACCATTGGAAAGCAATACCCCAGCATGAAAGGGCTCTGTGTTTGGGGAACATCAGCAGATTGTGGTCTGATTAAAAGCAGACAATAATGGAGTGCCTGAGGGGCAGCTGGGGAAATGGGATAGATCTGAGGAGAGAAAGTGCGCCCTGGTGCCATGCCCCCCGCCACTTTTTTTTTTTCCCTCCACCACTTCTCTCCGCCCCTTGGGCCAGGCGCAGATGGGAGGCAATTTTGCAGACTTGAGTATGATGTGTGGGGCCGTGGAATCTCAGTCCCTCCTGCGTGGGTGTGCACCACAGACTCCCTGAGCAAAGACAAGGTAGCATGGCCCAAAATCATTTGTGGTTTCCATGCCGTGGGAGCAAAATGACAAGCGGGGGCTTCAGGCACCAATCTGACCAGTGGCTATAGGTGCCCGAAGTTGTGACAGGTGGCCAAGGGGGAAGATACAGGAAGAGGCTTTGGGCCACCGCACCATCCAGAAGCTTGCTAACTAGGGGCTCTCTCTGGGAAGGTGGTCTGGGCACAACCATCTTGCTCTGACCTGACTTCCTAAAAAGCTGCAAAAAGCTGCAAAAGAACAAACCCTCCAGAGAACTAAAGCCTGAATACCTGGTTGCCATGGAGCCCAGCCCCTACGAAGGGTGGAGAGACTCTGCTCAGGTAGAAGAGACTGAAAAACAGCACACCAGGCCCCTGTCCCAGAAGGCAAGCCAGAAGAACAAGAGGACAACACCAAAACTGTAAAACCCCCAAATCAGGGGAAAGGCAACATATTAACCTCCTGGTACTACCCCAAAAGCTGTACGCTTTATAGATACAGCTTTTAATTTTATTTTCTTTTTTAACTTTTTTCTATTTTTACTTTTAAAGTTTCCACTTTAAATTTAAAAATTCATTCTCATGATTTTTGTTCTTTTAATTTTTAACCCACTTATTTTTACAATATGATACTTAATACAACACTCCACAATAACTTTTCACCTGGAAATTTTCTCACATACCTGTGTTTTCTGTGTCATTGTTGTTGCATCTCTTGTTTGTTTGTTTGTTTTTTCTGGTTTTTTCCTTTCTTCTCTCTTCTTTCTTTTATTCTTTTTTCTTTTAAATATACATATAGTTATAAGCTTCAAGGTAATCCTGCATTCTTATTCAATACTACGTCTATATACAAACCAGTTCTAATCTCCCTATATCTTTAGAAAGTGCACTCCTCTAACAATAATAACAGGACAAACCCAGGAGGATCTGAAATACTCTCCTTGCCCACAAGGAGGGTTTGCACTCACCTTCCCGCCCTAGTCTGTCAGTTTTTCTGTGTAATTGTTTTTGCCTTTGGAATATATTGTCGCAAGCCACTTGCATGGTAAATTAGGTGATTTCCCTCTGCAAGGCATGGAACACCAACCCTCTCACAAAGTGTGAGGAGTTTGCATGGGGCAGTAGTTTCTCCACCCTGCTTGGTTGCCATTCTTTGTTCGGAATGCTTGACATTTAAAACCATGTCTGGTATATAGAAAATGTTTTGTTTCTACTTACCATCATTAAAAATAGCTTAATCTTAGATATCCTGCAGCTCTGTGGAGGAGATTCTCAAGGCTCTTAAATGGTTAAATAAAGGGCTTAATATAAGAAATAAAACTATACTAACAAGTACATTGCCACCCACACAAAGAATCCATAAATAAAGAGTTCTGTACCCAGTCATGGAAAACAGACTTGAGCAAGTGCTTTTACCTTACAAAATAAATTATCATTCTCTTTGATGCCAGACAGACAAACTTTTGGTCATTATATTAATAATGTAACTAAAACTTTGTACACAACTCATCTAAGCCTTTCAGTTGCCTTCTTGTGTGTAAGACCTGCTTAAAAACACCATATTACTAGTCTACCCTTTTTCATCTAGGCACCAAATGTAAGAAACTGTAAAAAACCTGGCTGGATAACATTTTCTTGGTTGGGTTTAAAGAGTTAACTCTGAATTGTAAATAGGTGCACCTGCAAAACCATATTTTACTGATCAAAGCACTATGTTTCTCTAACAAAGACACTGTGTAATCAAAAATCATTCTCTGTGAAAAAAAATTTCCTTCATGGGAATCTTTAACTTGTTGCCTATAAATAAAGACACTTAGAGCCAGCAAGGCAGAGATGCCTGGCAGGTGATCAGAAAATAATCTTTGGGGCTCTCTCATTTTGTATGGCTGACACTGTCCCCACCTTCTGGATGCCTTGACTGTTGCTGGGGTTGGCCCCCGGCAATATATAAATACTGGTCTTGGGTATCATTTGGGTTGGGCATAGCTTTTTGATCTCTTCAACTTTCTTTTACTCTTGATGGTCTTTTTCTTTACCCTGTTGTAGTTTTGTACCATACAAATCCTACCATTGGGGGTCAATATGGTCAGGTTTTTTCTTGCTTCCTTTCTCTTCTTCTCTTTTTTTTTTCTTTCTTTTACCTTTTTGGTGGTGACTTCTGATTGCTCAGAAACCTTCCAGCAAACAATTCACCTGGGTAGTGGTTGATATATTCACCATACATTGCCTCAACCATTCCTAACCAAAAGGACTCAGAGGAGGAACAACCAACAGAATAAAAACCCAGAGACTGCAATCCCTGTCACAAAATTACTGGAAATGAACATTGGTCTCAAGATAGAAGCCCTAATGACAGAAGTGAAAACCAAAGTTAGAAAGGCGATTAATGAGATGCAATCTACTTTAAATATGCTAACAGCAAGAGTAAGTGAAGCTAAAGATTGTATTAGTGATTTAGAGACAGATTGATTAAGAAGAAGGAGAAAGGGAAGTCTTGGAACAAACAGCTAAAATCCCATGAAAATACAATTAGGGAAATAAATGATGCCATGAAACTCTCCAATATCAGAATTATTGGAATCTCCAAAGGAGTGGAGAGAGAGGGAAGTCTAGAAGATATAGTTGAACAAATCATAGATGAAAATTTCCCTAATTTGGGGAATGAAACAAATGTTTGTGTCATAGAGGCACAGATGACACCCCCCAAGATCAATGGGGCCAGAAAAACCTCCAGGCACAGAAGGACACTGCATCATTTTCAAAGGGTCTATGCCAAGAAGATCTAACAATTGTAAACATTTATGCCCCCAGCATGGGAGCAGCCAACTATATAAGCCAACTTTTAAGCAACATAAAGAGTCATATTGATACAAATACATTAAGTGGAGATCTTAAAATGCCACTCTCAGCAATGGACAGATCATCTAAACAGAAAGTCAATAAAAAGAAGAGTATTAATGACACATTGGACCAGATGGATTTCATAGATATATTCAGAACATTCCACCCTAAGACAGCGGAATACTCATTCTTCTCGAGTGCACATGAAACTTTCTCCAGAATAGACCACATACTAGGTCACAAATCAGGGCTCAACCAACACCAAATGATTGAGATTATTCCCTGCATATTCTCTGATCACATGCCATGAAACTGGAACTCAACCACAACAAAAAGTTGAGAACAAAATCAAACACTTGGCAGCTAAAGACTATCAAAAAATAGAAACAGAAGGAAAACTTCCAGACTCTTCCTATGAAGCCAACATTACTCTAAGCCCCAAACCAGACAAAGACCCCATCAAAAAGGAGAACTTCAGACCAATATCAATGATTAATATGGATGCAAAAATTCTCAACAAGATCCTTACTAACAGGATCCAACAATACATTAAAAAGATTATCCATCAGGACCAGGTGGGATTTATCCCAGGAATGCAAGGGTGGTTCAACATTCTCAAATCAATCAAAGTGATAAAACAAATAAATAAGAGAAGAGGGAAGAACCACACAGTACTCTCCATTGATGCAGAAAAAGAATCTGACAAAATACAACATCCATTCCTGATTAAAACTCTTCAAAGTATAGGGAGAGAGGGAACATTTCCCAACCTCATAAAATCTATCTATGAAAAACCCACAGCAAATATCATTTTCAACGGGGAAAAAACTGACAGCCTTCCCTCTGATATCAGGAACAAGACAAGGATGCCCACTCTCACCACTACTGTCCAACATAGTGTCGGAAGTACTAGAAACAGCAATAAGACAATGGTAATAAATAAAAGGTATTCAACTTGGCAAAGAAGAAGTCAAACTCTCTCTCTTTGCAGATGACATGACACTCTTTGTGGAAAACCCAAAAGACTCTACCCCTAAAGTACTAGAACTCATATAACAATTTGGTAATGTGGTAGGATACAAAATCAATGCACAGAAATCAGTTGTATCTTTATACACTAACAATGATAATATAGAAAGGGAAATCAGAGAATCGATTCTATTTACTATAGCATCAAAAACCATAAGACACTTAGGAATAAACCTCACCAAAGAAGTTAAGGATCAGTACTCAAGGAACTACAGAACACTCATGAAAGAAATTGAAGAAGACACAAAAATATGGAAGAGCATTCTATGCTCATGGATCAGAAGAATAAACATTGTCAAAATGTCTATACTGCCCAGAGCAATCTATACGTTCAATGCCATTCTGATCAAAATTCCACCAACATTCTTCAAAACATTAGAACAAAGAATCCTAAAATTTATATGGAACTAAAAAGGACCCTGAATCACTAAGGAATTGCTGAAAAAGAAAAACAAATATGGGGACATCATGTTACCTGACTTCAGGCTTTATTACAAAGCTATGTTTACCAAGACAGCATGGTACTGGCACAAAAACAGAAAAATAGACCAATGGAACAGAGTAGAGAGTCCAGCTAGGGACCCACAAATGTATAGTCAAATCATCTCCAACAAAGCAGGAAAAAATATCCAGGGGAAAAAGACAGTCTCTTCATGCCGGAAAAATTGGACAGCTACATATAGGAGAATGAAACTAGAGCATTCGCTTACACCACACACAAAGGCAAACTTGAAATGGATGAAAGACCTCAACATGGCACAGGAATCCATTAAAATCCTAGAAGAGAACATAGGCAGTAACCTCTTTAACATCAGTCACAATAGCTTCTTTCAAGACACGTCTCCAAAGGCAAAGGAGACAAAAGCAAAAATGAAATTTTGGGACTTCATCAAAATAAATAGCTTCTGTACAGCAAAAGAAATAGTCAACAAAACAAAGAGGCAACCCACAGAATGGGAGAGGATATTAGCAAATGACACTATGGACAAAGGGCTGATATCCAAGATCTATAAAGAATTACTCTAACTCAACATCCAAAAAGAAGATGAACACATCAAAAAATGGGCAGGAGACATGAAAAGGCACTTCTCCACATAGAAGATATACAAATGGCTAACAGGCACATGAAAAAATGTTCATCATCACTAGTTATGAGGGAAATTAAAAACAAAACCACACTGAGATACCAATTTACACTAGTCAGAATGGTCAAAATTAACAAGACAGGAAACAACAAGTGTTGGAGAGGCTGTGGAGAAAGGGGAACCCTCTTACATTGTTGGTGGGAATGCAATTTGGTGCAAGCACTTTGGAAAATAATGTGGAGATTCCTTAAAAAATTAAAGCCTGCAATCGTACTACTGGGCATTTACCCCAAAGATACAGATGTAGTGAAAAGAAGGGCCATACGTGCCCCAATGTTCATTGCAGCAATGGCCACAATCACCAATCTGTGAAAAGAGCCAAGGTGCCCTTCAACAGATAAAGAAGATGTGGTCCATATATACAATGGAATACTACGCCTCCATCAGAAAGGATGAATATCCAACTTTTGTAGCAACATGGACTGGATTGGAAGAGATTATGCTGAGTCAAATAAGCCAAGTAGAGAAAGTCAAATATCACATGGTTTCAGGTACATGAGGTGCATAAGGGGTAAAATTCAGGACAGTAGGAGAAGGAAAGGAAATGGGAAGTAGAGTAATTTGAGAGATAAAGGAAACATGAGAGACTTTGGACTCAGAAACAAACTGAGGGTCTTGGAGGGAAGGGAATGGGGGATGGAAGAGCCTGGTGGTGGGTACTGAGGGCACGTATTGCATGGAGCACAGTGTGTGGGGCATAAACAATTAATCTTGGAAAACTGAAAAAAATAAAATAAATGTTGAAAAAAATTCAACTCTGCCCAATTAAAGAGATGCACTTCTGCAGAATATTGGAAGATAAGGGTGCAGGGAAGTGTAACAATGCAGCATAGAAGATGAATTAATAATACCCCACTGTGTAAGTTGTGAACCTGGATGTAGAGCATGGTGACATAAGATAGTTGACAAAACCCTATTACACTCTTAAGATTTACTAAGAGTGTAGATCCCAAGTGTTCTCACTACACAGGCATAATGGTAAGTATTTGAGGTGACAATTATTTTAATTAGCTTGATGGTGGTGGTCATTCTGTAATATATACATACATCAAAATATCAAGTTTAATACCTTAAATACATTCAAATTTCACATGCTCATAATACCCTAATACAGCTCAAAAATGGAGCTGACATTAACATTGGAGTATCCTGTCCACCATTCATTAGTTCTATTACAAAAAAAGAAGAAGACAGACATATATATATATATATATATGTATATATAAATGGTAAGGGTACTTGACACATGCAATATTGGTGTCCGTGAGTCTACATAAACGTTTACCACAGTGCCAATTACATAGAAAGCACTCAGTATGTTTTTCCTCCTATCATTATGTAAGTAAGAGGGAGCAGAAAGTTTCAGGGAGTTCAAACTAAATTTTAAGGAAAGAGACATAATTATCTACTTTTAATACTAAGAAAGTATTAAAAAAAAGAAATAAAGAGAAGCTAATTATGTTTCTTTGTTGTAGGAGTGAAAAGGGAAAACAATGTGAGCTGCTATAGTTAAAGACAAGGGAACAGAATCCCCGGAGGGCTAGAAAATTAATTCCCCATCTTCTCACCATGGCCAAGCAGAGTAGGGATTATCTAAGAGTAAAAATCCCTTTAACTTATACTGCTGCTTTGTGTTTCTGGGAAAGCTTCCAGTAGAATAATTCAGAGCAGGTAGGGATTCCATGTTTCATGATTGCTTCTAGAATTTAAGTAAAAACATATTAGACATTTTATGCTTAAAAAATGTCTACAGAGATACGTGTATTTTCACATGTCTATACGTATCCATGTTCATGGATATATATATATATATATATCCATTATATATATATCCATTTAATTAGAGTAATACTGATTCTCTGGGATGCTAAATAATATCATAAACTTAGAATTATATTTAAATGAGTGGCATTATAAAGGTGTTGGGCCAATCTCACAAATGCCATGAGTAACAACCCCTACTTGTGCCTCTTGGTTCTAGTTCATTATTTTGTGTTTTGATCTTTAACAATAAAACTAAAGTTTTCAATTGTGTGTGTTACTTCTTTTATTTTGTTTGTTTTGATTATAGAAATAAAAATACCATGTAAGATAGGTATTCTTCCTTTCTAGTAATGTACTCTCTCATCTGGAACTGTATACCATTTAGATTCATGTTAAGAAGTTATATAAATAATCAGATAAGAATATTTGTCGGTTAATGCCAAACTTTCTTTTGAACATGGAGATATGGATATGATTGGTTTCACTTATTAAGTGATATTTGCATTCAGCATTTTATGTTATTCTTTCATTTTATCTACAATATTATTTTAAGGAATGTGGTACTATCCTGTTTTGGGGGATAAGAGAAGTAATGGCAGGAGCTAAGTTACTTGGCTTGGCTCACAGATGTGAACAATTGGATAAAAATCCATGTTCTTTTTTTTTTTTTTCATTTCATATAATGCAGGTACTCACTAGGTGAGAAAGAAATTGATGGTGAAATGAGTAAGAAAAATGTGGCAGATAAGAATAAGAAAATGAGTGAATCAATTGTAAGGCAGGTTTGGACCTCATTCTCTTTTCCTTTAAAAAGCACAGCTTGGAGGGAGAGGGTGGGGGGATGGGAGAGCCTGGTGGGGGGTACTGAGGGCACCTATTTCATGGAGCACTGGGTGTGGGGCATGGGCAATGAATCTTGGAACACTGAAAAAATAAAATAAATTTAAAGTAAAAAAAAAAAAGCACAGCTCATATTCATATGTTCTTTACCATTGTTACATGTACTTCTAAGACCCTTACATGTGTTTTTGACTTATTTTTTTTATTTTTATTTTTTAGAAGTAGATTGCCAGGTTTTATTATTTTTTTTCCATGACCCGGTAACCCTATCCCTCCCCCCTCACCTCCTAGCAACTCTCAGTTTGTTTCCAGAGATTAAAAGTCTTTTATGGTTTGTCTCCCTCCCCGGTCCCAACTTGTTTATTTTTTTTTCCCTTCCTACCCCCATGACATCCCACACTGCCTGTCAAATTCCTCATATCAAAAAGATCATATGTGACTTGTTTTGTATAATTTTAAATTTAAAAGCTAATTTACTACTTATAGAGCATTTTTGCAAAATGTTTTACAAAAATATTACCATGTTTTTTGAAAATTAACAAGACATTCTAAATATATCACCTTCTTGGTCCTTGCTGGTGATAACTATTATTTCAACACTAATACATATTTTTGAATAATATGTTATCTATGTTTAAACTTCATAGTATAAGATTAGTAAAGAAGTTATCTGTGATGTATTTTGTTAATTCAGTATTCTAGTACTGAGGCTCATTAATGAGCATGTAACTATCAGATAATCCAGTTATACTATTAATCATGTTATTGCTCCTCATTCAGATTGTATTTTGCTATCAGAGGCAGGTTTGCTGTGGTCAGTTTTGATCATGTGAGAATTTTTTTTTTTATGTTTCTCAACTGTTTTGTTTCCTGACCATTCCTGAACAAAAGAGTATATAATTAGTTCAGCAGCCAGAATTGATAACACCAATATGTATCTGGTATCATTTTGCATAAGGCTTTTCATATTTTTTTATCAAATCCTGGCAATTTCAATGTCTTTTTTAAATTATTTTACTCAATAATTCTTTTTTCAATTTCTGGGCATGATTTCCATGATTAATGAGTTGTCACTGCTATGGGCCTATACAAAGAAACACAATGTCATGAAATCCAGTCACTTTTCTCTGTGACATCATAAGATGAAAATACAAACCATTCCAGTAGATTAGTATTTGTAGGTCATAATTATTCATGAACTGAAATTTTAAAATAATTTGAGAGTTTTTCTAAAAACAACATTCTCAAATTGTATACATAATAAAATATGCAAAGAAAGTGTATTTAACTACCTCCCCACTTAAAAAAAAAATCAATTCAAACCCATGAGGCAGAATTCAAGGTTCTGTCTTCTTCTACAGATTAATTTTCTCTTGCTGCTTTGAGGTTACTTAGCATTTTTGCTTAGTTTTGTTTTGGGCCTCTTCACAAAAATATGATGCACTGGGTGTCGAGTGGCTCAGTTGGTTAAGCGATTGCCTTTGGCTCAGGTTATGATCCTGGAGACGAAACCCAGGATTGAACCCCACATCGGGCTCCCTGCTCGGCAGGAAGCCTGCTTCTCCCTCTCACTCCCCCTGCTTGTGTTCCCTCTCTGGCTGTGTTTCTCTCTGTCAAATAAATAAAATGTTTAAAAAAAATATGGTGCACAAATGAGCTAAAGTGCATTCCTGTCTAATTTTTCTATTAATCAGACTTGTCTTTCTGTTTATGAAATTGTTCTTATAACCTGGAATAACTTTCCTTCATCAATTAACTCTTCTCATACATGTATATTCACCTCATAAATTGAGTCTTAACTTCTATAATGAGCATGAAACATAACTCTAACTTAGCCATCTCTGTTTTCCTAATATCTTCTATATATTTCACTTTTTTTGCATATAGGTTTTACTTTGTGGAATTTATTCACGAATTGCTCCTTATTATAGGGTGGTGTTTCTCTCTCTCTCTCTCTCTCTCTCTCTCTCTCTCTCTCTCTTTCTCTCTCTCTCCCTCTCTCTTTTTCTCCTGAGTCTTTAGTCAGATACCATCAGATGACTGAGGTCTTCCCTGATTATTCAAAAATGAACACTCCAATGTAATGTTAACATCTTCTTTTCAATTATTTTCCACAGCTTCTTAGTGCTTTAATATTTTTTGTCACTATCTTATTATAATACATAAGGTCAAGTGATATGTTTTCTCTTTTTGATTGCTGTTTATTCCCAATACCCAACACATAGACAGACATTCATAAACACTGTTTGACCTCAAGCCTCTCTAAATTTGCTTTTGTATGTAGTAATTTTTGGTATTAGATATATTCATTTCCTAGTGAAGCATAACAAGGTCCAACACACCAGTTCACATAAAATGACACAATTATCTTCTCTCACATTCTAAACTCAAGATATCAACAGGGTTGGTTACTTCTGAGGGCTGTAAGATGAGAATCTGTTCCATGACTCTCTCCTAGCTTCTGGTAATGACAAACAATCCTTGAAATTCCTTTTATGTAAATATATAACTTCAATCTCTGCCTCTATTGTCATTCATTCTCCTTGTGTGCATTTCTTTACATGGAAATCTTATATGGATGCCAGTCTTATTGGATTGGAGTTTAGCATACTCCAGTATGATCTCATCTTAGTTAATAATTTTCTTTTTTAAAGATTTGTTTGTTTGAAAGACAGAATGTGTGGAGACAGGAGCAGAGGGAAAACAAGAGATAAACTAAAGCAGACTTTATGCTTGGGACTCAATCTCGCAACCCTGACATCATGACCTGAGTTGAAACTGAGTCTGATGCTTAAACTACTGTGCCACAAAAGCACATTTGGCTAATTATTTTCAAATAGATTTACATTCTGAGATGCTAAGGCTCAACATATCTCTTTCGGGGAAACACCAGTCTTCTTATCACATTGCGTTACAAAAAATGGGACAAAGTGTTTATATTTGTATAATTAAAATATTTCTCAGTTCACCACTTGCTGCATAAAATATTTACTATAAGTTACAAATCAAACACTCTAAACTATAATATAATTGACAAATGTAAAGCTTTTGTTAATGCTGACAGGAAAAAAAAAATCACCCAGTATCATAAAAGCAAAGGTTCATATTATATTCTTTATCTCTGTTACTTTGTCTGCCACATGCTGAATTACACTTAATTTCTCTATCAACTAACCTGTAAAGGATACCTGATGTTTCAAGGCACCATCTCATTGCTTTTGTGAATTTTCCTTTTTGAAAGCAAACTAAAAATTATGAAAATGTATATTATTAATTTGCAAAGGACATTTAGAAGCTGAATTTAGGAAAAGTTCCACACTTGTATAAACTAGATAGTACCAAGAGAACAAATTGTTTATGTGATTATATTTCTTGTTCTTTGAGATTCCTAATGACAGTGATGTCCTCTTAATCACTAACCTGTAGAATTTACCACAATCATATGCTTTGTAAGGCATTGAATGCATGTTTATTGACTTAATGCAGTAATATCCCCCTTTTCCTGTTTTAGATAAAGAAAACATTCATCATGACATGGGATAATCAGACTTTCCCCTTTGATATTCATCCTTATTGGAATCTTCGGTCAAAGCCCAACTCACATCTTCCTCTACTCTGTGGTCTTGGGCATCTACACAGTGGCCTTAATGGGAAACACTGCTATGATACTCCTCGTCTACCTGGACACCCAGCTTCACACCCCCATGTATTTCCTCCTCAGCCAACAGTCCCTCACAGACCTCATGCTCATCTGCACCATTGTACCCGAGATGGCCTTCAGCTACTTGTCTGGCAGCAAGTCCATTTCTGTTGCAGGTTGTGCCACACAAAATTTCTTCTATGCATCACTACTTGACTGTGAATGTTTCCTGTTGACAGTCATGGTTTATGACCACTATATTTCATTTGCCACCCTCTAAGCTATCTCAATCTTATGAGTCCCCAAATTTGTGGACTTATGGCTGCATCTTGCTGGATCCTAGGCTCTACTGATGGTGTAATTGTTGCTGCAGCTACATTTTCCTTCTCATATTGTGGATCCCAGGAAATAGCCTACCTCTTCTGTGATTTTTGTTTCCCGCTGATCATCTCATACAATGACACATCAACATTTGAAGAAGTTATTTTCTACTGCTGTATAATAATGATTGTTTCTCCTGTAACAATCATCATTGCTTTCTAGGATCATGTTATTCTGGCTATCATTCACATGGGATCTGGGGAGGGTTGCAGAAAATCTTTTGCCACCTGATCTCACCTCATGATAGTAGGAATGTACTATGGAACAGCTTTATTTATGTACATGTGACCCATTTCAGATCCCACCCAGGACAAAATGGTGTCTGTCTTCTATACCATCCTTACTCCCATGCTGAAACCCCTCATCTACAGTATCCACAACAAGGAAGTGGCAAGAGTGTACATGAAGGTATTGGGGAAAGGCAAGTCTGAACAATAAATTGCTAAATTATTTTCATACCAAGAACATACCAAGTTCTCCTTAGTATCCTTCTTCTGATTCTGTTTTTTTTTTTTTTTAATGGAACTTATTGTGTATACATTTTTGGAAAAGCACATTCCTGGGCAATGATACAGTCTTTTCATTTTAAGGAAAGTTATTGCAAGTGTTCATTATTTTTTTATATTTAATTCAGTTATAACCACATTTATGGCCATTCCTTGAATAAGGATATTATGGGTTGACTGAAAGATTCAGGAATTTTGTGGCACATATTCAGGTAACAAACAAAGCTGCTTTTCCCCATGATGTAAATCCAAAACAGTTTTCAGTCACTTTTGTGCCACTTTGGATGAAGATTTGGTACACTGGGCTTTTTACATTTACATAGTGTCTATGTTTTATTCTTAATTTTTATTCTTCCAGACTTGCAGAATAAAGCAATCATAACAAATAAGAACAAAAGCCCACTATATCATAAAAGTGAAAATTTTACTAACAGTGTTAGATTTAATTCCTTTTCAAGTTTTTAAGGCTCACCTAAGCTCCATGCATGGACTCAACAAGAAAATAATTTTACTCTTCAGATCCAAAGGAACTGAAAATTTATCAGTGTCCATAAATTAGGCACTGATACTTATACTTTTTTTATTACTGATAATAGATTATCTTTAAATCTTGGATATAGTTATTTATTTCTGTTTTCTAAGAGAAACTTATACTTAAGAGTAAGTACAAAAATTTTATGACTCTATTGCACTCATAATTCCTTCTATAGAAATAATCCAATCTCCATAGCATTGTCTTTATTGGACTATTGAGGCACAAGTGAATGCAATTCATAAATGATCATACCAGAAAGGAAGATGTCAATCTGGTCTTGAGGAGAGAGAGAAATTGGCAGTTACTATGGCATGGATTCTCTCTTGTCTTCAGGGAGAGCACAAGGTGTAATGACCCAAAAAACATCTATATGGTAGTCAGGGCCAAAGGTTGTTCCACATAGCTATTAGATTTCATTTGATATTACCCAATAAATACCTGGGTATTACAATCAATCAGTGCCAAACTTAACCAGTGCCTTTAGTAATGACAGAATGACTACACAATCTCAGTGGTATTCATTTCATGTTTTTGGTTCATTTGGGTTGATTCTGTTTAGAGTGACTTTTCTGTTCCCAACATGGGGATTTCCAGGTGTTTAATTGCCCATAACCCAGAGCAAATGACATAAACCCATCCCAAATCTGAGCACAGTCACCCATTGTTCTGTTGGTAGTGTTTCCAGGACCTTTAAAAAAGGAAATTGATGGACTGTTTTTTGAGTTTATCTGAGAGGAAAAAATGCACATACCCAATGTCATTAATAGTGTAAGCCACAGGTTATGTTTCTGAGTCAGTATTGGTAACACCAGAAGAACTAGCAGTACTATAATTATTTTTCTGTAATGTACTGTTTTAAGGCATTCCTGTCCATTACCTGAAGTGACAATACTTACACTAACAATTGTGATGGCATTGCTAGGGGGAAACTTTCCATATACCCAACAGTTGTGTTGATTTATTTTAGGTGCCTGTCCCATTACTGGACATCATAGGAGAATCAAAAGCTAAGGCTAAAAAAATATTTAGTAAGACCTTCTTTGATAAGGTCTTCCCTGTATAAGAATTACACTTGTTCCCTAATATTTAGATGCTAATGTCACTGCAGCTTTAAGAATTTGACCCATTGCTCATATCATAAATATTGGTTGGGGAAGACAGCACTCTCAGACATGAGGAGATGGACCAACGGTGGGATATGTCAGGCCTGTTGCTCTTTGTTTGATTTCAATGGTGCATGTTCCAGTTTAGGTTTAGTGAATTTGCATAGGTTTGACTTGCAGAAGGACAATGGGATCTCAGTGTAAACTAATCAGCTATCCCAGATGTATGAAATAACTCATCCATCCTGTTGGGATGTCCCATTGCAAATTGCAACAGATAATTCCTTTTCCAGGTGTGATGGGCTTTGGTGTTCTCAGTAGCATGACACATTGATACATAGTGAGAGTTGGGGCAATAGATGTTTTTATGAATCCCACACTTTAATTCCTAGGCATAGGTCCCCAGTCTGTCATATTGGGCACAGGCCCTACTGGTTGTCTTTCAAATATATTAAAGCCAGAGTTAATTATTTTGTCTAGTGGACAAGGTGGTTTTACTTGTCAACAATATAATTTGTTGCTTTAATATTATTTTTCTTCCTATTGATCTTCATAATCATGGGTTAAAGGGGAGATGGAAGCTCCATTCCGTGTTATACTCCTTTCCTCAGATTTGCACATCATGACCTTTGAAATGTAACCTCCAATTACTGGCAATTCAACAAGAGTATACATATGTAATACTCAATTTCTTTAATACCTTAATGGCAGCCTCATTTACACAACATCAGAGAAAAGCTTGAGTTAAGCCAGATGCAGTCTCCATACAAACCAAAGCATATTTAAAAGGGGACTAATACAATCAATTTGCCAATTCCTCACCAGTTGGGAACTTCAGTGACAGACCTCAGATTCTATTGGGTGATGCTCCACATGTTTTTTAGAGCATACAGGACAAGGTATTACTACATTAACCAATTAAATGTACTTCAAGGGCAATTCAGCATCCTTGCAATATGCCATTCTTTTGGAGCACTGCAGGTGTCACTCCTCTATGTGCCCAGTCTGTTTTATCTACTGCCGAGTCAGTAGATAAAGCTTCAACTTCTTGATTGTCAGGAAGTGTCAGTGCCTTATGAGCTGGGACATGAAAAACAGTGAGGTCTGCCTCAGGATCTTGCTAATGGGTCCAAATTTCCTTCCACATATCCTGACTATATAAGGTCTGATTCATAATTATCCACTCCTTGGTTTTCCATTGTCTGACCCTAAGGGTTAATATCTTTAAAAGAGCTCAGTTGTCAGTGCAAAGGGTTAATTACCAGGGCCTACTGGCTGCTACGGGTTGTTCTTGTTTCCCTCCAGATGGTGTCAGTGTTGGGCTAAGTAGTGACCTCAGTCCAGGTGGATGTATCTCCTCTACTTCACTCATCTGTATATCATTTATCAGTGGAAATTTTCCCTGCTTCCCTTTTACAGGCTGCAGGAGCCACCATAGGAATAGAGGTGAGGGCATCTATAAAATCTGTATATTCCACAACATCTAGTAGTACCTACTTTCCTGGTAGATAGGGTACTCTTCTGCTAGCAAATAGTCAAAGTGGGAGTTTGAGATGTGGCAGAAGTGTGTCAATGAACATATCCCCCCACCTCTTGATAGGTAGGGAAGTTCTCACTACAGTATGTTGCTCTTTACTAAAAGATTCCACATGGAGGAATGGTGTGCACATTGCTAGAAACTGTTGCTTTATCAGATTTCTGTCCCCTTCCAGAACTGAGACCAAAATCTTAGGGGTATTTTCTCCTTCCATTATTTCTACTTCATTGTCCAACCCATACCTTCCAGAGTCACAGATACATCTAACTTAGATGGGATACCTGCTTGGGAGATACCCAGAGTTTCAATCTGCTTCACTAGTATTTTCACCTTTTCAAAGGTGGCCTATTGCTCTCATCCCCAGTCCCACATATTCCTTTTATTTATCAGGCAAGGTAAGGGATGGAGGTCCTACATAATGTTGGGACTGGAAGTTCTACCAAACCCTCAAGTCCCTACAAACACTTGCAACTCTTTTGTGTTCTTAGGGGTTGGTTAGGCTTGCACATTTTCAGTCACAGTTTCTGGGGAAACAATGGGTCTTACACTACCAGACAACTCCTCAAACTTTAAGGTATTGCTCTGAGCCTTGAATATTCTGTGGATTTACCATCCACCCACTCCCTCACAGATGCTTTGCAAAGCCTGCAAGCTGTTACAGCAGATGAAGAGCTTCACATGCTAACATTATATCATCAGTAAATTCATGGGCCTATTTCACTGGT
Source organism: Spilogale gracilis (assembly GCA_004023965.1). Classification (NCBI taxonomy): domain Eukaryota; kingdom Metazoa; phylum Chordata; class Mammalia; order Carnivora; family Mephitidae; genus Spilogale; species Spilogale gracilis. The sequence continues at coordinate 15,428 of PITA01017521.1, read as the reverse complement.
GTGGGGAAGAAAAACAGATCTCAGACTACCATTTCAGGATATATTGTGTAACTCTGCAAGTAACTTTCAGAGGGAGCACTTTCAAGGTCCATTTTAGCCCCTCCCATGTGAAGGTAAACTGATCTTCTGACTCAGTTATCATAGGTGTTTGTTAAATCCAGCACAGCATATGTTTCTCAGATGCAGATAAGATTTTTCCCTGAGACCTGCTGGAGAAGGCAGAGCATCAGAGACAATAAGGGCAAATAAAAAAGTAGGGGTGCCTGGGTGGGTCAGTCAATTGAGTATCTGACTTGTGATTTCTGCTCAGGTCATGATCTCACTGCCCCTCGCCCTGCTTATGTGCACGCTCTCTCTCTCTCTCTCTCATTCCCCTTCTCAAATAAATAAACAATTGTTTTTGGAAAAAGAAAGAAAAAGTCTAAACTATTGTGCAGGTTTTAAGGCTCTCTATAAACCAACAACATAGTGTTGGGTTTTCAGTCTATCTGTTCAGGAATGGTCCTTGCAGGAATAAGGTCACCCTACATTTGCATGCAGATTAGTCTTACTGGACCCTTCACAGCTGATTGAGATAGAGTTTTGGTTTTCTGTCATATAAGGGTTTAGACAGAATGGGGTGTGTCTGGTTCACTATCACTATAATCTTGTCATCACTCTACAAGGGATTCCGTGTCTTAGTGTCCTGATCAGGCTTAGTCACAAACACCTAGGCCTTGACCCATGGTAACTTGTGCTGCCCTTAGCTTTGTAAACCAGTGTGCTACAATATCTAACTCATTCTGCTCTCCCATCTTGTCTGCCAGCCCCAAAATCATCAGGCTAGTAGACACTCTCATGTCCTTTTCTAATCTTAGCTTCTTCTAACTTCCTAACAAAAGCTTCAGCCTAAAGTCAGACATCAGTTAGTGGCTAGCTGGGCTACCCATAATAAAGGCCAGCTCACTGCAGCTACTATATACTTTTTCCCCTGCCACAGTGGTCAATGTGTAGTTTCCCTAACAAACATATTAGATCAGCTGTTTTTGGGATGTCATCATAGTCATGCAGTAGTTCACAAATGTATAACACGCAGGATGTTGCTCCCCACAGAGATGTTGATGGTAACCTGGGACTTTCCCACTGGTTGCCTTATTCCTATGGCTTATTTCTTTGGTATCCTGGATGGCTTAAGAATTTTTGATTTGTAACCCTCCCAGGTGCTTCCCAGATGCAATCTGCAACAGCCCCCCTCTTTGCAGAGGGAAGGGAGAGACTGAAGAAAGAGGTAGACCACTCCACATTGGTAGGTGGCAGTCATTATTAGCAGAGATTTTACATATGAGGATTGTGGGCAACAAAAAGACAGATTAATCCCTACACCTACTCCCCAAATCTTAAAAGCTTAAGAAGAGACCCTAACTAGACTCAGTTGCATATAACATGCAGTTGTTTTCAATACCACATTACTATCTGAAATCTATCTTCTTGGAATAGCCTCTAGAAATAAGAAAGGCGCATTTCCAGGATAGGGGAGGGATTAAAGAACCTCCACGTGTCCAGGTCATGGGTCAATCGGCAGGAGCTTCTGTTTTGTTTTGTTTTGTTTTGTTTTTTAAAGATTGTATTTATTCATTTGACAGAGAGAGATACAATTAGAGAGGGGACACAAGCAGGGGGACTGAGAGAAGGAGAAGCAAGCTTCGCACTGAGCAGGAAGCCCGATGTTGCGCTCGATCCCAGGACTCTAGGATCATGATCTGTGCTGAAGGCATACACTTAATGACTGAACCACCTAGGTGCCCCTAGCAGTCACATCTTTTTGATGACATTTCCCAACACAAGTTATCACACAGGGAATAACATCTACTATGTGGATTTAGTGGCCGAATAGGTATTTCCAACATGGCCCAAGGTAATAATTTATGAAAATATTATTTGCACTCTTTAATATGCTTACAATGGATATTTACCTTGGAATTATTACTCAATAAGTATATTTCCCAATATATTATCCAATAAGTTATATATATATTTTCATATATGTGTAATATTAATCCATAGCAGTATATATTCAAGATTTCAGCATATACACTGCAATTATTCCTATATTGAGTGGAGAGAAGTAAAAAAAGAAAATATTCAATTATCTTAGTGATTTTCCTAACAGGAAAGAATTGTGTGACTATAGTTGAGTTATCTAGTAACTATAGAGATAACTGTATAGAGTTATCTAGAAATCACTTAACTAAATTTTAAAAATTGAATTTTATTGGACTAGACTCAAAATGTAATATACTTTTCACCAATTAAAATATATTTACTTACATTCATGAACACAATTTATGAGTTATAGTTCACTAAAATGTCATTGTGATTTATATTGAAATGTAGCTTAGGTTTTTTAAAAAAATATTTTATTTATTTATTTGACAGAGAGAGAGGTCACAAATAGGCACAGAGGCAGGCAGAGAAAGAGAAGGAAGCAGGCTCCCTGCTGAACAGAGAGCCAGATGTAGGGCTGGATTCCAGGACCCTGAGATCATGACATGAGCTAAAGACAGAGGCTTAACCCTCTGAGCCACCCAGGCACCCCAAAATGTAGCTTGTTTAATTAAAAAAAAAAACTAATAAAATTTGATCAAAAAACCCAAGTCATAATGGTTGTTTTCTTCACCTTGTTTTAAAATAAAATTTTTCTCTAATTATTAATATGTAAATTTATACATAATGGTAACTTTAGAAATCTATTGAGATTTCTGATAAGGAAAATGCATCTGGATACCCTTATTTTTTTCCAAACTTCATTGTTTATGTACAACACCCAGTGCTCCATGCAATACATACCATCCTTAATACCCACCACCAGACTGACCCATTGCCCCACTCTCCTCTCCCCTAAAATCCTACTTATTTCTCAGAGTCAACAGTCTCTCATGGTTCATCTTCCCCTCCGATTTCCCCCAATTCACTTTTTCTTTTCTTCTCCTAATGTCCTCCATGTTATTCCTTATGTTCCATAAGTAAGTGAAACCATTTGATAGTTGATTTTCTCTGCTTGTTTCATTCAGCATAACCTCCTTTGGCTATTATGTTTTATATAGTTTGGCTATTGTGGACATTGCTCCTATGAACATTGGGGTACATATGGCCCTTCTTTTCACTTACATCTATATCTTTGGGGTAAATACCAAGTAGTGCAATTGCAATTGTTATCATAGACTTAGTACTAAAAGTTGAATTTGTAGCTCAAGACATTAAATTGATAACTGAAACAGTAGCTTGTTTTGACAATTCAGTTTCCATTTAAAAGCTCTATATATGATAAATAAATAATAAATAAATAAATTTATCTGTATTGTTTCAAGTAAAATAGTCCTCACTCTTCCCCAGGTGCACCTAAAGCGTGGAGCACTGGGTGTGGGGAATGGGGAATGAATCTTGAAACACTGGAAAAAAAAGTTTTAGTAACAAAAAAAAATTAAAAAAAAAAAGATTCAGTCTCACAAATCTCAACAATCTTCATATATACTTTGGGCTCTATTAACTTTTTAAATTTAGTTAATTTTTACCATGTTATGTTATTCAGCATACAGTATGCCATAATTTGATATTGTGTCATGACTGTATGTAATATCTAGTGCTCTATGCAATATGTGCCCTCCTTAATTTCCATCACCAGGTTAACCCATCACCCCAACTTCTTATCCTCTAAAACCCTCAGTTTGTTTCTTGGAGTCCACAGTCTCTCATGGTTCATCTCCCCCTCTGATTCCCACCCTTTATTTTTCCCTTCCTTCTCTTAATGTCCTCCATGCTATCTTATGTTACATGAATAAGTGAAACCATATGATAATTGACTTTCTCTGCTTGGCATATTTCATTCAGCATAATCTCAAGTCCCATCCATGTTGATGCAAAAGTTGGGTATTCATCCTTTCTGATGGCTGAGTAATATACCATTGAATATATAGACCACATTTTGTTTATCCATTCATCTGTTGAAGAGCATTTCAGCTCTTTCCACAGTTTGGCTATTGTGGACATTACTGCTATGAACATTAGGGTGCATATGGCCCTTCTTTTCACTACATCTGTATCTTTGAGGTAAATACGCAGTAATTGGGTCATAGGATAGCGTTATGTTTAATTTTTTGAGGAACTTCCACACCGCTTTCCAAAGTGGTTGTCTCAGCTTGCATTCACATCAACACTGTATGAGGGTCCCACTTTCTCTCCAACCTCTCCAACATCTGTTGTTTCCTGTCTTGTCAATTTTTGCCAATTTAATTGGTGTAAGGTAGCATCTCAGTGTGGTTTTGGTTTCAATTTCCCTGATGGCTAACGATGATGAACATGTTTTCACAGTGTCTGTTAGCCATTTATATGTCTTCTTTGGAGAAGTGGATATTCATGTCTTCTGCCCATTTTTTGATTGATTATTTATTTTGGGGGGATTGAGTTTGAGAAATACTTTATAGATCTTGTATACCAGTCCTTTGTCTGCAGTGTCATTTACAAATATCTTCTGCAATTCCATGAGTTGCCTCTTTGTTATGTTGATTATTTATTTTTCTGTGCATAAGCTTTTTATGTTACTGAAGTGCCAAAAGTTCATTTTTGCTTTTGTTTCCCTTGCCTTTGGAGACATGTTTTGAAAGACATTTCTATGGCTGATGTTGAAGAGGTTACTGCCTATGTTCTCCTCTAGGATTTTGATAGATTCCTGTCTCACACTGAGGTATTCCATCAATTCTGAGTTTATCTTTGTGTACTGTGTAAGAGAATGGTCGAGTTTCATTCTACTATATATAGCTGTCTAATTTTCCCAGCACCATTTCTTGAAGAGACTTTCTTCCATTGAATATTTTTTTCTTGCTTTGTCAAAGATTATTTGACCATAGAGTTGAGGGTCCATATCAGGGATCCTTATTCTATTCTTTTGGTCTATGTGTCTGTTTTTGTGCCAGTACTATGTTGTCTTGGTGATCAGAGATTTGTACTATAACTTAAAATCAGGTAACGTGATGCCCCCAGCTTTATTTTTCTTTTTCAAAATGTCCTGGTGATTCAGGTCTTCTTGGATTCCATATAAATTTTAATATTCTTTGTTCCAGCACTTTAAAAAATGTAGTTGGGGGGCACCTGGGTGGCTCAGTTGGTTGGGTGACTGCCTTCGGCTCAGGTCACGATCCTGGAGACCCAGGATCAAGCCCTGCATCGGGCTGCCTGCTCGACGGGAGGCCTGCTTCTCCCTCTCTCACTCTCCCTGCTTGTGTTCCCCCTCTGGCTGTGTTTCGCTCTGTCAAATAAATAAAATCTTAAAAAAATAATAAAAAATAAAAAAAATAAAATAAAAAATGTAGTTGGTATTTTGATTTGGATGGCATTGGAAGTATAGATTGCTCTGGGCAGCATAGAAATTTTCACAGTGTTTATTCTTCCAATCTATGGGCATGGAATATTTTTCCATATTTTTTTGTCTTCTTCAATTTTGTGCATGAGTGTTATGCAGTTCCTAGAGTACAAATCCTTTACCACTTTTGGTAGGATTATTTTAAGATATCTTATGGTTTTGGGTGCTCTTGTAAATGGAATTGATTCTCTAATTTGCCTCTCTACAGTTTCCTTTTTAGTGTAAAATAAAGCAACTGATTTATGTGCAACGATCTTGTATCCTAGCACTTTACTGAATTGCTGTATGAGTTCTAGTAATTTTAGGAGTGGAGTCTTGTGGGTTTTTCACATAAAGTATTATGTCATCTGTGAAGAGAGAGAGTTTGACTTCTTATTTGCCAATTTGAATACCTTTTACTTCTTTTTGTTTTTTGACTGCTTTAGAATGGGCATCCTTGCCTTGTTCATGATCATAAGGGAAAGTCTCTCAGCTTTTCCCCAGTGAGAATATTTTCTGTGGGTTTCTCATATATGGATTTTATGAAATTGAGGAATATTCCCTCTATCCTTATACTCTGAAGAGTTTTAATCAGGAAATGATACTACGCTTTGTGAAATGCATTTTCTGCATCAAATGAGAGGATTATATAGTTATCTCTTGTCTTAATTATGTGCTTCATCATATTTATTCATTTGCAAATGTTGCACCATCCTTGCATCCCAGGGATAAATCTCACTTGTTCATTGTGGATAATAATTTAAAGTATGTTGGATCCTATTGGATTGAATATTGTTCATAATTTTGGCAACTATACTCATCAGGAATATTGGTCTGAAATTCTCCTTTTTGATGGAGTATCTGCCTGGTTTGGGGATCAAGGTAGTTGTGATCTCCCACAAAGAGTCTGGAACTTTTCCTTCTGTTTCTATTTTTTGAAAGAGCTTCAAGAGAATAAGTATTATTTCTTTGAATATTTGATAGAATTCTCCTGGAAATCCATCAGGTCCTAGACACTTGTTTTTTGGAAGGTATTTGATCACTGTTTCAACTTCATTACTGATTACTGGTCTATTCAGGTTATCAATTTCTACATGTTTCAATCTTGGTAGTTTATAGGCTTCCAAATACGCATGCTTTTTTTTTCCCAGGTTGCTTAATTTATTAGCATAAAGTTGTTGATAATAATTTCTTTTTCTTTTTTTCTGTGTGTGTGCTTTCTTTTTTATTGTTACTTAAAATTTCTTTTCCAGTGTTCCAAGATTCATTCCCCATTCCCTACACCCAGTGCTCCACGTATTAGGTGCCCCCAGTACCCACCACCAGGCTCTCCCATCGCTCCACCCCCAACCCTCCGAGTCCCTCAGTTTGTTTCTGTGGCCAAAGTCTCTGTTGTTTCGTTTCTCTCCCTGGACTACCCTACTTCCCATTTACTTTCCTTCTCTCACTGTCATCCAGGTTACCCCTCATGCACCGCAAGTAAGTGAAACCAGGTGATACTTGACTTTCTCTTCTTGGCTTATTTCACTCAGCATCATCTCTTCCAGTCCAGTCCATGTTGCTACAAAAGTTAGATATTCATCCTTTCTGATGGAGGCATAGTACTCCATTGTATATATGTACCACATTGTCTTGATCCTTTCATCTGTTGATGGGCACCTTGGCTCTTTCCACAGTTTGGCAATTGTGGCCATTGCTGCGATGAACATTGAGGTGCATATGGCCCTTCTTTTCACTACATCCGTATTTTGGGGTAAATGCCCAGTAGTGCAATTGCAGGGTCATAGGGTAGCTCTATCTTTAATTTTTTAAGGAATCTCCACACTGTTTTCCAAAGTGGCTGCACCAGTTTACATTCCCACCAACAGTGTAAGAGGGTACCCCTTTCTCCGCAGCCTCTCCAACACTTGTCATTTCCTGAATTGTTAATTTTGGCAATTCTGACTGGTGTAAGATGGTATCTCAGTGTGGCTTGGATTTGAATTTCCATGATAGCTAGTGACGCTGAACATTTTTTCATGTGTCTGTTAGCCATTTGTATACTTTCTATGGAGAAGTGCCTCTTCACCTCCCTTGCCCATTTTTCGATGTGTTAATCTTCTTTTTGGGTGTTGAGTTTGAATAGTTCTTTGTAGATCTTGGATACCAGCCCTTTATCTGTGGTGTCATGTGCAAATATCTTCTCCCATTCCATGGGTTGCCTCTTTGTTTTGTTGACTGTTTCTTTGCTGTACAGAAGCTTTTTATTTTGATGAAGTCCCAGAAGTTCATTTTCACTTTTGTCTCCTTTGCCTTTGGAGACGTGTCTTAAAAGAATTTGCTGTGGTCGATATCAAAGAGGTTACTGCCTATGTTCTCTTCCAGAATTTTGATGGATTCCTGCCTCACATTGAGGTATTTCATCTATTTCGAGTTTGCCTTTGTGTGTGGTGTAAGAGAATGGTCTAGTTTCATTCTGCTATATGTAGCTGTCCAATTTTCCCAGCACCATTTATTGAAGAGACTATCTTTTTTCCACTGGATATTCTTTCCTGATTTGTAAAAGATGATTTTCCCATAGATTTGTGGGTCCATATGTGGACTCTCCACTCTGTTCCATTGGTCTATTTCTCTGTTTTGGTGCCAGTACCATGCTGTCCTGGTAATCACAGCTTTGTAATAAAGCCTGAAGTCAGGTAATGAGATGCCCCCAGCTTTGCTTTTCTTCTTCAGCAATTCCTTAGCAATTCGGGGTCTTTTTTGGTTCCATATAAATTTTAGGATTGTTTGTTCCACCATTTTGAAGAATGTTGGTGGAATGTTGATTGGAATAGCACTGAAAGTATAAATTGCTCTGGGCAGTATAGACATTTTGACAATGTTTATTCTTCCGATCCATGAGCATGGCATGCTCTTCCATCTTTTTGTGTCTTCTTCATTTCTTTCATGAGTGCTCTGTAGTTCCTTGAGTAGAGATCCTTGACTTCTTTGGTTAGGTTTATTCCTAAGTATCTTATACTTTTTCGTGCTGTAGTAAACGGAATCGATTCTTGGATTTCCCTTTCTATTTTTTCATTGTTAGTGTATAAGAATGCAACTGTTATTTGTGCATTGATTTTGTATCCTGCCACATTATTGAATTGTTGTATGAGTTCTAGTAGTTTTGGGGCAGAGTCTTTTGGGTTTTCCACATATAGTATCATGTCATCTGCAAAGAGAGAGAGAGTGTGACTTCCTTTTTGCCAAGCTGGATGCCTTTTATTTGTTTCTGTTGTCTGATTGCTGTTGCTAGGACTTCTAACACTATGTTGAACAGTAGTGGTGAGAGTGGCATCCTTGCCTTGTTCCTTATTTCAGAGGAAAGGCTGTCAGTTTTTCCCCATTAAGGATGATATTCGCTGTGGGTTTTTCGTAGATAGATTTTATGAGGTTGAGAAATGTTCCCTTTGTCCCTATACTTTGAAGAGTTTTGATCAGGAACGGATGTTGTATTTTGTCAAATGCCTTTTCTGCATCAATTGAGAGTACCATGTAGTTTTTCTCTCTTCTCTTATTGATTTGTTCTATCATGTTGATAGTTTTGCGAGTGTTGAGCCACCCTTGCGTCCCTGGGATAAAACCCACCTGGTCATGGTGGATAATCTTTTTAATGTATTGTTGGATCCTGTTAGCAAGGATCTTGTTGAGAATCTTGGAATCCATATTCATCAGCAAAATTGGTCTGAAGTTCTCCTTTTTGATGGAGTCTTTGTCTGGTTTGGGAATTAGAGTGATGCTGCCTTCGTAGAAAGAGTCTGGAAGTTTTCCTTTTGTTTCTATTTTTTGAAAGAGCTTCAGGAGAATAGGTGTTATTTCTTCTTTGAATGTTTGGTAGGCTTCCCCTAGGGAATCCATCTGGGCCTGGAATCTTGGTTTTGGGGAGTTTTTAAATCACTGCTTCAATCTCATTACTAGATATAGGTCTATTCAAATTGTCAATGTCTTCCTGTTTCATCTTAGTAGTTTATAGGTCTAAGAATGTATCCATCTCTTCTAGATTGTTAAACTTATTGGCATATAATTGTTGATAGTAATTTCTGCTGATTGTTTCTATTTCCTTGGTGTTAGTCGTGATCTCTCCCCTTTCATTCATCATTTTATTAATTGGGTCTTCTCCCTTTTCTTTTGGATTAGTTTGGGCATTGGTTTTTCAATCTTATTGATTCTTTCAATCTTATTGATTCTTTCAAAGAACCAGCTTCTAGTTTCGCTGATGTGTTCTACTGTGTGTCTAGTTTCTAATTCATTCATCTCTGCTCTAATCCTTATTATTTCCCATCTTGGTGGGGGGTTGGTTTAATTTTTTGTTAATTTTCCAGTTCTTTAAGGTGTAATGAGTATTGGTGTATTTTGGAATTTTCAATTTTTTTGAGTGAGGCTTAGATGGCTATGAATTTACCCCTTAGGACTGCCTTTGCTGTATCCCATAGGTTTTGGATCGATGTATCTTCATTGTCATTGATTTCCATGAAGGGTTTCAGTTCTTATTTGATTTCCTGGTTGATCCACATATTCTTGAGCAGGATCGTCTTTAGCTTCCAAGTATTTGATTTTATTCTGAACTTTTTACAGTGGTTAAGTTCCAGTTTCATGGCATTGTGGTCAGAGAATATGCAGGGAATAATCTCAATCATCTAGTATCGCTTTAGCCCTGATTTGTAACCTAGTATGTGGTCAATTCTGGAGAAAGTTCCATGTGCACTGGAGAAGAATGAGTATTCTGCTCTTTTAGGGTGGAATGTTCTGAATATATCTATGAGATCCATCTGGTCCAAGGTGTCATTCAAGGCTCTTGATTCTTTGTTGATTTTCTGTTTAGATTATCTGTCCATTGCTGAGAATGGTGTGTTAAGATCTCCTACAATTAATGTATATGCTTCAATATGATTCTTTATTTTGTTTAACAGTTGGCTTATGTAGTTGGCTGCTCCCATGTTGGGGGCATAAATATTTACAATTGTTAGATCTTCCTGATGTATAGACCCTTTAAGAATGATGTAGTGTCCTTCTGTGTCTCTGACTACAGTCTTTAGACTAAAATCCAATTTGTCTGAATGAGAATTGCTACCCTGGCTTTCTTTTGGGGTCTATTGGCATGAAAGATGGTCTTCCATCCCCTCACTTTCAGTCTGGAAGTGTCTTTAGATTCCAAATGAGTCTCTTGTAAACAGCATATGGATGGGTCCTGTCGTTTTATCCAGTCTGCAACCCTATGTCTTTTTATTGGAGCATTTAGGCCATTCACATTGAGGGTGATTATTGATAGATACGTTTGTATTGACATCATGTTGCCTATGGAGTTCATGTTTCTATGATTACCTCTGTAAAGTTCTGTTTTGCGTCGCGCTTGGTTTCGTTTCTCCTCTATAGAACCCCTCTTAGCATTTCTTGTAGTGCTGGCTTGGGGGTTGCATAATCTTTTAGACCTTGGCGGTCTTAGAAGCTCTTAATTTGTCCTTCCATTTTGAAGGTCAACCTTGCTGGATACATTATCCTTGGTTGCATATTTTTGTCATGTAACTTCCTGAATATGTCTTGCCAGCCCTTTCTGGCTTGCCAGGTTTCTGTGGAAAGGTCTGATGTTGTTCTGATGGTCCTCCCTCTATAGGTAAGGGATCTCTTTCTCCTAGCTGCTCTTAAGACATATTCTTTAGTTTTATGATTCGAGAATTTTACTATTATGTGCCTGGGGGTTTTTCTGACCTCATTGACTTTAGGGGGTGTCTTCTCTGCTTCTAGGACATGAACATTTGTTTCATTCCCCAGATTTGGGAAATTTTCATCCATGATTTTTCAGCAATATCCTCTAGGCTTCTCTCTCTCTCAACTCCTTCAGGGATTCCAATAATTCTGATATTGGAGCATTTCATGGCATCATTTATTTCCCTTATTCTGTTTTCTTGGGATTTGAGTTGTTTGCTCCAAGACTTCTCTTGCTCCTCTTTCTTAATCCATCTGTCTTCTAAATCACTGATACAATCTTCAGCTTCACTTACTCTGGCTCTTAGCATATTTAAATTAGATTGCGTCTCATCTATAGCCTTTCTAACCTCAACTTTCATTTCTGTTACTATGGCCTCCACTTTGAGACTAATGATCTTTTCTAAATTAGCCATTGCTTGGACGATTGCTGCTCTGAATTCCATTTCTGTCATATTGTTTATGTTCATTTTCAGTAATTCTGTGACCAAGGTTGCAGTCTCAGGGTTCTTGTTCTTCTGTTGGATGTTCCTCCTCCAAGTCATTGTGTGGAGGAGTGGTTGAGGGGGTATATAGCTGAATATATCAGCCACTATCTAGGTGGAATTGTTGCTGGAAAGTTTTGGAGGAACCAGAATTCACCACCGAAAAGGGAGGAGAAAGAAAAAAGAAAACGGAAGAGAGGAAGCAAGAAAAGAAACCCCTGCCTGAGTGGGGCCTGGTGGTAGGATTTATATGGTACAAAATTGTTACAGGGTAGAGAAGAGGGCTATCAAGTGTAAATGAAGTGATCAAAAAGCGAAGCCCAACCTATATGACCAGTATTTATGTAATACAAAGCAAAGACAATTACACAGAAACACTGACAGACTAGAGTAGGAAGGTGAGGGAAGACACTCCTTGTGGGCAAGGAATGCGTGTCAGACACTCCCAAGTTTGTCTTGTCATTATTGTTGGAAGAACCCACTTTCTAGAGATATAGGGAGATTAGAACTGGTTGTATATAGGGGTAGTATTGAATAGGGGTGTGGGATTGACTTGAAGCTTATAACTACACATGTATTAAAGCTTATACTATATGTAAAAGAGAGAATAAAGAAAAGAGGAGATAAGGAAAGGAAAAACAGCTTTTAACTACATGTAATCGTAAAAGAGAGAATAATGGAAAGAGGAGAGAAGGAAGGGGAAAACAGAGAAAATAAACAGGGAAACAAGAGGCAACAACAATAGCAGAAAATAAAGGAGTGTGCTTGAAAAAATTCCAAGGTAAAAAAAAATGTTATGGGGTGTTGTAATGAGTATCACGTTGTGATAAAAAGGGGGTTAAAAATTGAAAGAAGAAAAAATCGTGAGAATGTGTTTTTAAGTTTAAAATGGAAGCTTTAAAAGTAAAAATAGAAAAATGTTTAAAAAAAGTAAATAAGGTGGAAAACTTTATCAATAAGGTGTAGGGCTTTTGGTACTTGTATTCAGTACCAGAAGTTTAATAAATTGCCTTTCCCCCGATTTGGGGTTTTACAGTTTGAATGTTGTCCTCCTGAGCTTCTGGCTTGCTTTCTGGGGGTGGGGCCTGCCACGCTCTTTTCAGTCTCTTCTATCTGGGCTGCGTCTCTCTGCCTCTTGCTAGAGACTGGTCTCATTAGTAACCAGGTTGTCAGGTTACAATTCTCTGGTGGCAGAGTGTTGTTCTTTTACGTCCTTTTTCAGCTGCTGAGGAAGTCAGATCGGAGCAAGATATCTGCGCCCAGACTTCCTTCCCAGAGAGAGCCTCTACACAAAGAAGGGCTCTTTCCCGCCTCCCGATTGGCAGCCTGTCACAGCCCGGCAGGCGCAGATGTTGGATTGATTTCTGCCCCCGCTCCCGCTTGTTGCTTCACTCCTGCACCTCAAAACCACAACTTCTTTTGGATCGCACGACCCTGTCTGTGCCCCCGGACCTGCGGCCCAGCCGGTCCCGTGCAAATCTGCAAATCGCCTTCCCTGGGGTGTCTGTGCCTGGCCTGCGCGGTGGAGAGAAGTAGGAGAGAAAGGCAGTGGAAGCAAGGGGAAAAAAGAAAGAAAGAAAGAAAGAAAGAAAGAAAGAAAGAAAGAAAGAAAGAAAGAAAGAAAGAAAGAAAGGAAGAAAGAAAGAAAGGAAGAAAGAAAGAAAGAAAAGAAAGGAAAAGAAAAGAAAGAAAAAGAAAAAAAAGGGAGAGCGAGAAAGTGGCGGAAAAATAGAATCCACGCCTGCCGCTCTCGCTGAGATCCCTGGTGCCATGAAGCTCTACTTCTCTGGCTTAAGCAGTGGGGGATAGACTCCACACCCCAGCCGCTCTAAGTTCCCTGGAGTTGTGGGGCACTTCCTCTCCCTGCAGATTCCCATCTCCCCACTGCTGCGGAGGAAAAACTGATTTTGCACTTCACAGGGCACTCTCTGTCCCTGCGGGTTCCCGCTCTCTGCTACTGTGGCGAAAAAACAATCTCTTTGCTGCAGGCTCTGCTGTGTTCCCGGTTCTGTCTTGCCCCAAATCAGACCGTAATCTGCTGTTATTCCCCAGGCTTAGAGTACTTTCATGTTGGGGTACTTGCTTTCAATGGTTCAGCTTTTCAGATTTCCTCCCCCACACCTCTGTCTCTGGGGGTAAGCCTCCGGTCATTCGCACTTGTTTCTACCTTTTTGCCAATGGTCTTTGTCTCCTGTGATGATCCAGAAGTGAGAAATATCACATGTCAGGCTGATTTCATGGGTGTTCACAGTGGTCCTGCAGTGTTTCTTTGCTGAAATTGAGCTCACTTCAGGGAACTCCCCGAAATGCGGTCACCTGGACTTCCGCCATCTTCTTCCCCCCTTCTTTTTCTTTTTTTAAATATTTTATTTATTTGACAGAGGGAAACACAGCCAGAGAAGGAACACAAGTAGGGGGAGTGAGAGAGGGAGAAGTAGGCTTCCCGCCGAGCAGGGAGCCTGATGTGGGACTTGATCCCGGGTCTCTGGGATCATGACCTGAGCCGAAGGCAGTCTCTCAACCAACTGAGCAATAATAATTTCTGATAATTGTTTCTAATTCCTAAATGTTAGTCATCAGCTCTTCCCTTTCATTTAAATTTTACTAATTTGAGTCCTTTATTTTTTCTTTTGGATAAGTCTGGCTAGTGGCTTATCAATCTTATTAAATCTTTCAAATAACCAGCTCTAGTTTCATTGATCTGTTCTCCTAGATTTCTTGTTTCTATTTCATTGACCTCTGCTCTCATCTTCATTATTTTCCTCCTCATGTGTGGGTTAGGATTAATTTGTTGTTGTTTAAGGTGTAAAGAGAGTTAATGTATTCAGGATTTTTTTTTTTTTTAGTGAAGCTTGGATGGCTATGTATTTTTTTTTAAGATTTTATTTATTTGACAAAGAGAAACACAACGAGAGAGGAAACACAAGCAGGGGGAGTGAGAGAGGGATAAGCAGGCTTCCCGCCGAGCAGGTAGCCCAATGCAGGACTCCATCCTGGGTCTCTAAGATCATGACCTGAGCCAAAGGCAGTCGCCCAACCAACTGAGCCACCCAGGCGCCCCTCTGTATTTCTACCTTATCGCCTTTGCCATGTCCCTTAGGTTTTGACCTGATGCGTTTTCATTATCATTAGTTTCCATGAATTGTTAAAGATCTTCTTTAATTTCCTTGTTGACTCAAATATATTTGAGCAGGATGGTCTTTAGCTTCCAAGTGTTTGAATTTCTTTTTTTTTTATTGTTACTAAATTTTTTTTCCAGTGTTTCAAGATTCATTCCCCATTCCCCACACCCAGTGCTCCCCGCTTTAGGTGTCCCCAGTACCCACCACTAGGCTCTCCCATCCCTCCACCCCCTCCCTCCAAGTCCCTCAGTTTGTTCCTGTGTTCAAAGTCTCTGTTGTTTTGTTTCCCTCCCTAGACTGCCCTAGTTCCCATTTGCTTTCCTTCTGCCACTGTCCTCCAGTTTGCCCCTCATGCACCGCAAGTAAGTGAAACCATGCGATATTGACTTTCTCTTCTTGGCTTATTTCACTCAGCATAATCTCTTCCAGTCCAGTCCATGTTGCTACAAAAGTTGGGTATTCATCCTTTCTGACGGAGGCATAGTATTCCATTGTATATATGTACCACATCTTCTTTATCCATTCATCTATTGATGGGCACCTTGGCTCTTTCCACAGTTTGGCGATTGTGGCCATTGCTGTGATGAACATTGGGGTGCATATGGCCCTTCCTTTCACTACATCCGTATCTTTGGGGTAAATGCCCAGTAGTGCAATTGCAGGGTCATAGGGTAGCTCTATCTTTAATTTTTTAAGGAATCTCCACACTGTTTTCCAAAGCGGCTGCAC
>PITA01017520.1:0-43083 GCA_004023965.1 Spilogale gracilis | reverse complement strand
TTAAAAAATTAAAGATAGAGCTACCCTATGACCCTGCAATTGCACTACTGGGCATTTACCCCAAAGATACGGATGTAGTGAAAAGAAGGGCCATATGCACCCCAATGTTCATCGCAGCAATGGCCACAATCGCCAAACTGTGGAAAGAGCCAAGGTGCTCATCAACAGATGAATGGATAAAGAAGATGTGGTACATATAGACAATGGAATACTATGCCTCCATCAGAAAGGACGAATATCCAACTTTTGTAGCAACATGGACTGGACTGGAAGAGATTATGCTGAGTGAAATAAGCCAAAAAGAGAAAGTCAAGTATCGCACGGTTTCACTTACTTGCGGTGCATGAGGGGTAAACTGGAGGACAGTGGGAGAAGGAAAGTAAATCGGAACTAGGGTAATCTAGGGAGGGAAACGAAACAACAGAGACTTTGGACACAGAAACAAACTGAGGGACTTGGAGGGAGGGGGGTGGAGGGATGGGAGAGCCTGGTGATAGGTACTGGGGACACCTAAAGCGTGGAGCACTGGGTGTGGGGAATGGGGAATGAATCTTGGAACACTGGAAAAAAAATTTTAGTAACAATAAAAAAAAATTAAAAAAAAAACCTGAATCTTCTTAATAGTAAAAGAGCTAAGTTTTGCTAACAACTATGTAAACCTCTGTAGAATCTCTCATTGTCACATTAACATCTTCTGATATTTTTGTACACAGTTACCCAATTTCAAAATCTAAATGGAGTCTTTTTGACTAATCAGGCTGGTTTATTTGGTGGGGAAGCATTATCAACTAAGCAGTAATAAACCTTCTTATGCCATGTTGGATAGGCAAATGCTAGGACTAGTCCAGAAATCAAATGAAGTCTCTAAAGTTCGTATTTTTTTTTTAAGATTTTATTTGTTTGACAGAGAGAAACACAGCCAGAGAGGGAACACAAGCAGGGGGAGTGAGAGAGGGAGAAGCAGGCTTCCCGCTGAGCAGGGAGCTCAATGTGGGACTCGATCCCGGGTCTCTAGGATCATGACCTGAGCCGAAGGCAGTAGCTTAACCAACTGAGCCACCCAGGCGCCTCAGTCTCTAAAGTTCTAATATGTCTTGGTACAACACATTCACTTGTAATTCTGATTATTGAGCAACTGTACGTCACAAAAATACTGTAGCCAGCAAGGGATATAAGGTATCAAAGGAAAAAGCCCAGACTTCTAAAGAAAGTGTAAAGTACTCAGATTATCATTTCTAGGAGACAATGAGGTCTTCCTTAAGAAAAGAAAATAGCAATGTGTCAGCTAGCCTCACCAAGGGCCACCAAACAATTGTGTGGGTTTGGGGGAATCGGTTGGATTTTGTCACATCTGGATTCCTAACTTGGGCTAATAGCAAATCCCTCCGTAATAAGCTTCAGGAACCCAAGAGAGACCTGTTTGAGTGGGATAAAGCATGTGACCTAGTCTATTCCAGTCACAAAGATCTTGCAAGTGAATCCCCATCCAATGAGGAGGCCTGGAGAGAGAGGTTTACATTTTAGATGCATGGCCAGGGCAAGGTAGGGGCAGTGAGTGTGGTGAAGGGGTAGAAATCTGGATGTATTTTGAAGGTAAGAACTGATCATATCTGCTGAAAAGTTAAAACACTAGACAGAGTATAAAAAGCAATTGCTTAAAAGCATCCTAGGGCCAACAGATAGTAAAGACTTACCTACCCAAGATCAGGGAAAGGCGTAGAGCCCAGAAGGATAAACTGGGGGCATTCTTTCCCGGAAGTAATTGCAGATACTAGAACAGGCGGGAGAGGTACAGGGAATCTCGGAACTGGACTACTATCAGGGTCAGAGTCATGTGCTACCAAGAATGGGAGCCACTGCCTGTTCCAAACTGGTACTCTGGAGGGACAGAACAAGCTAACAGAAACCTGAAAAAGACCCTCACAAAATTGTGCCAAGAAATGTAGGAAATTGGTTAGAACTTTGTCAGTAATTTTCAACCAGGATAAGACCTACCCCAAAGAGTAAACTAAAATTTAGCCCCTTCAAAATGGCTTATGGGAGGCACTTTCCTAAAGGCTCTCATTCCCTCCTCATTGCCAGATCCAGAAGTTTCTTTGGCTATTAATCATATAATTATCCTTCGACAAGTGGTGGAGGCACTTAGCAAGTACAGAAATCTTTGCCTTCCCCACCTACAGAAATCAGGCCTCCCCCATATGAACCTGGGGCCTAAAGGGAACCTCAAATCTTGGAAAAATGGTTCAACACAGGATCAATTAAATCCAATTCAGAAAGGACCCCACCAAATACTCTTAACCACACATTCTTCTCTAAAGGTAGAGGGAGGTGGGCCATGGATCCACCATCCTGGATGAAAAAGGCACTTGGACCATAAACTCTGGAAGAAGTGCTCCCAACAACAGGCAGCAACAAATTTACAACCGTGAGCCACTTCCTGACCTAGAGCTTCTGTTCCAGCGGCACTCACAGGATGGGCAGGGGTACTTAGATTTATCCTCTAACAATTTCAGTCTACATACTACTAGCTCTGTTATTCTGGTTACTTCAGTCTTATTGTTTTCTCCCCCTGGGTTAAATCATCTTCTCCATGATGGTTCAGTAATGAATTCCACAGCTCGTTGTTTGTACATGGTAGAATGGATAATTCTCTGGTCCTCACCAGGTTCGGGAGGCAGGGAACAATGTTTCAGCCTTCAGATCTTAAAATGAATACTTTGCTGGGAGTTTTTGTCATAGGGATAACTAAGGCTATAAACACACTGGAGCACCACTGGGAATCACAATCCCTGGTGAATATAAGCAATAAGTAATATCCTAGCAAGAGGGGATGGGCTGAAAGGCTACTGGATGTGTCACCCATAGGTCAAAAACAGATTGCGCGGATGCTTGGGTGGCTCAGTGGGTTAAAGCCTCTGCCTTCAGCTCAGGTCATGATCTCAGGGTCCTGGGATCGAGGCCTGCATAGGGCTCTCTACTCAGCAGGGAGCCTGCTTCCTCCCTCTCTCTGCCTTCCTCTCTGCCTACTTGTGATCTCTCTCTCTCTCTCTGTCAAATAAATAAATAAAATAAAATCTTAAAAAAAAACCAAACAAAACAGATTGCGCATATATCCTCTGACTGAGAATGACCTTACACTACGACTGGCTGTGGACTACCTGTTAGTAGAAGAAGTTACTGTCTGTACATTAGTCAATATTTCATGCCGTACCTGGATTGATACCTCAGGTATAGTAAAAGTAAATATTTAGAAAATCTTTGATCAAGCAGCTTGACTGCATACCTTCAACCAAAGAGGAGGATCTCCCGGTGAGGTCTGGCAAGCTATCAAAATGGCACTACACACATCACCTGGTTTCTCCCCTTTCTGGGGCGACTGCTACTCTTAACTGCTTTTTGGATTTCATGCATTTAACTGTTTCGTATAACTTGTGACCAAGTGCACAGAGACCATAAAATTATAGGTGGTAGTAACACAAGGGTACAAGCAGCTGGGGGCTAAACCTCGGGACACACGAGCATGTCTCAGACTAGCTGGGAAACAGCTCTGCTCCTCTGCTGATCCCCAAGACAACAGTCACATTCAACAGGAAGTAGCTGCAGAAGACAGACCTTCACCCCATGAGGTGTGAAGGAATGAGGAGAAGAATCAAACCAGAGGAGGGATTTTGTCACCAGCCTCATCCCCTGAACTCAGAATTGACCGCCCCCAACTCAGGAAATGCCTAGAAGCTTATGCTTAACTGTCAATCTTATCTTTTAGAAACAAACTAAGGAAGAAACCAATGGAACAGAATGAAACGTTGGAGGAAGACATCTGTGCAGATGAATCAGAAAGTGCCTCAGTCTCATTCTGTGAAAACCCCTGTTTGAATATTCATCTAAGCCCTAACAAAAGGAACCTGCTCTCCTTGTTCAAGGAGTTATAGCTTTCGAACTTATTTGCGATCTCCTTATTGGGACGGATAAATATGACTGCGAGGCAACTCCACCTGGTGTGGTCTCTGTCTCTAACTCACCAAGGAACAGACCCACTCTGGTCTGGTAACAAAGCAGTACAGATATGACCAAGAACAGGTGAAATACGAGATAATTAATTTGGAAATGGTATAGAGAAACTGATAATAATGTCTAGTGTACTATTATCCCTTAAAATCACCATCTAACACTTTCTACATATATACATTCTGACTTGCAAAAGGTGACAAAGTATAATTCGTATTTTATTGATCATGCATGCCAATGAAAACTGTGGAATAAGGGCAATAGGGGCAAATTTTGCTGTCATGGAATCTTCGCCCGTAGACATGACAAGCAATGTGAAACAGCACATAGTTCCACCTTTTTTAAAACATGCATTTTTTAGTGGATCTGTTTAAAGTATGAAACTGAGCATTATAATTTCCCGTGACATTTAATTTTTTAGACTTTAGCTACTTTCCACAAGTTCCATTATTTGAAGCATGAAACAAATTCACTTGAGTTTTATAATATTAAGAAATTAGAGGGGCGCCTGGGTAGCTCAGGTCATGATCCCGGAGACCCAGAATCGAGTCCCACATCGGGCTCTCTGCTCTGGGTGGGAAGCCTGCTTCTCCCTCTCTCACTCCCCTTGCTTGTGTTCCCCCTCTGGCTGTGTTTCTCTCTGTCAAATAAATAAATAAAATCTTAAAAAAAAAAAAAAAGAAATTAGAGTTTACCTAGAATTAATTTTATTATAAAATGAAAAGCAAAAACGTAAAAGATTTTAATAAGTCACCAAATCTACATCAACTGCATGGAAGTGAGTTCTGTAGGCATTATCTATATTTGAATATTTGAGTTCCAAAAAACACAATTGCTTAAATTTCATTGTTTTACTGAAGAAATTAATGAATTCTTAGCAAAACCCAAACTGTTTTATTACAAACAATATTTTTATATTAAGGAAAGTCAGGATTCTGCATTATAACTTAAGGATAATCTTTTCTCCATATTTATTTTATCTGAAAAAGAATATTGCAAAGATACCTTGTAGATAGGCTCTTAATTTAAAAACAATCTGTCAGACATTTATTCTGGTTGAATTAGTGAGGCTAGTGATTAAAACAACAAAGGTTAAAAATAGGAGGCATCACTCTAATTTAAGTGAGACTGCACCCCCAACTTGTCAATAGTAGCTGGGTGAAAAACTCACCCAGAGAACTACACTAAGCTTTGCCAGACTCCCCACCTACAATCATACGTGAGGCAATAAATATATGTGTGTTTTAAGCTGATAAAGTAGAGGCAATTTGTGATATAGCAGTGGCGAAGGAATACAAATCGTAATTGTACTAAGTTTTTATATTCCTTTTAGGAGAATTGACATTGTCAGATATTGTCTTCTCATGTAGGAGTATGGCCTATATTTCTATTAGTTCTTATTCTGTTTTATATTATTGAGCAAGAACTTAAACATGGCCTTATAACTTGTATGTGTTTTATGTTATATATTTCTTCATTCAGGTTTTTATATTTTTAATTTAATTTTTTTTAAGATTTTATTTATTTATTTGACAGAGAGAAACACAGCCAGAGAGGGAACACAAGCAGGGGGAGTGAGAGAGGGAGAAGCAGGCTTCCCGCCGAGCAGGGAGCCCGATGCGGGACTCGATGCGGGGCTCGATCCCGGGTCTCCAGGATCGTGACCTGACCCGAAGGCAGTCGCTTAATGACTGAGCCACCCAGGCGCCCCCCCCCCTTTTTTTTTTAAAGATTTTATTTATTTGACAGTGAGAAACACAGCTAGAGAGGGAACACAAGCAGGAGGAGTGAGAAAGGGAGAAGCAGGCTTCCCGCCGAGCAGGGAGCCCGACATGGGGCTCGATCCCGGATCTCCAGGATCATGACCTGAGCTGAAGGCAGATGCTTAACCAACTGAGCCACCCAGGTGCCCCATAGGCGCCCCTTTTTAATTTAATTTTTAACTCTATCATGAATGTTATGACTATTATAGAAAAATACTTTCACAATTTTAGTTCCAGGTGAATTAGTATTGTCAGTGAAAAGAGAGAAGTTATTTGATATGGGTACTTATCCTGCAGCCAGGCATCTTATCAAATTCCTTTACTAATCTACTTCGTTGTTAACTGTCTTCTGGATTTGTAAAAATGCAACCATTTCATCAACAAAAAGTGATAATTTTATTCATTCTTTTATAGTATTTTTCTATTTTATTTGATGTCTCTTCTATTCACCCACATGTCTAGCCAGTGTCTTCCAACAGTGATCTTACGATCTTAGAGCAGAACGTCTTCTGAATTCACCTTACGTTCTTTCAGCTTTTTCTGTTGTATTTTGTTATAGTAGAAGGAGTGATTTAGTTCCCTAGGCAGTCTTTGTTCCTGCATTATTATTCCTAGTGAGGACTTTAAATGTAAGAAGACTTTTTCGAAGTGTGTACAAACCATGTAATATTTCTGGAACCAAAGTTATATTAGAGTTCGGCATTCCCTTTTCACTGTATGTTATATAAAATACAGGAATGTTGAATATAATACATAATATGGGGTGGATATACATAGATGAAGCCAGTGAATCTGGGAACAAAGGTGATTTTGTTTCAAAACCCCAAACAGGAAAGTACTATGAGAATACAGAACAGTAATTTTGAACAAATTTTTTAAACTAGTGATGGTTCAATGGTAGGAAACAGTATAATATCTGATGTGAAATCTAGTAACCAATGACATAAAATCATTCATGCATTTACATATTTTAAAGCAGAGCCAACTTTCTGAAAAAAATGTTCAAAATAAAATATCACTTTCTAGTATAAAAAGCACATATTAGACATCTAAAAGTAAAAAATAAACCAAAAAAACAAAAATGTAATTTAAATTTGTACTACTTATACCAAAGCAAGTAGAAACCATATGACCAATAAGCATTTTTAAGAAGCAACAAATTAAATGATTAATAATACTCTAAGAAGGGGGTTGGAGAACAAAAGCTAGAACTTTAAGAGTTTCTCACTGAAGCTCAAGAAAACCACTAGACTTATTGTAAAAAAGTATAAAAAGAAAAAAGAAAAAATACATGCAGCCTCCATTTCAAGGGGTTCAAGCCTCCCTCTTAAATGAAGAACGCTGACACCTGCTTTGAGAGGAATGTAGATAATTTGCTTAAGACATATTCCTAAGACACTGGGTTTGAAAAAAGCAGCAGAACAGAACTGGAGGCATTAGCCCACTCTGCTCTGGGGAAAAGCTTTCTTTGCTTTAAGTGAAGGTGGGAGAATTCAAACTATGGACTGTCTTCTACACCACTCAGGGTTATGGCATACTGAGGGAATTTCCACACATCTACAGAGAGCACACATCTTCCAAATGACCATTTTTTTTATTGCTATCATTGTATTCCCAGGGCCTTACACAGCACCCAGCACCTAGTATCTACTGAATTGAATTAAATAAATTGGAGCGAAATGAGTTGAGGACCAGACTGTGTGCCATGACTTCAGGAAGTCTAGAAATAAAGAAGCACTGTCCCGACACTCAACACTCAACACACCTCAAAACGCCTCCAAGGTTAAAATGGAGCCAGTCTTGAGAGTAGAATGGCAACAACCTAAAAGTAAGTCTTGAAGTAAATGCTTTATTTAAAAAATTTTGTTCCTATAGGAGAAAAATCAAGAAAAAGAAATTATCAGTTGAGTATGTTGAAATGAAGGAAACATTTTATATAAAATGAAGATGGTGGATTAAAGATTAAAATCCTTGGGGTTTAAGCTAAACTCTGAAACCTTTTCTCTCAAGAAATTTTCTTTATGTTTCAAAGATCTCTCTGAAAGTAAATAAGTATCAAAACATCAAGACTTCAATTTTTATTTATCTATTAAAACAATGCTACCTGGAAGTGTAAGTACAGAAAACTTGGTTTAAAGACTCTTAAACCAGGAAAAGATAGAGGAAACAGAAATAATGAGAACACACACACACACACACACACACACACACACACACACTTTTCTAACATTTCAAAATGCCATACCCTCACATGACCACATGATGTGACAGTATGCTAGTCATTTGGAGATGTGACAAGAACAGTTTTGCTGATGCTTAGGAGACAGAGAACAAGACAGAAATGGATTGAAGAATGTATTTATGGGCCTGAGGAAGTTAGGACAATGTTCGCGTAACTTTTTTGGAAAAAAAAAAAAGACAATAAAAGGCAGTGAGAGGAATATGAAGGAGAGGAGGTTATTGATGTTCATATCAATAATGAGAATGGTAAGCTAATGGGGGTGGCATTTCTTACAAGATGTAAGGATGAAAATCTTCTATTGTGGGTTACTGACATACAGATATCAGAGCTGCAAAACTGTTTTAGCATTGTTCTTTAAACTTGAGAATTTAACTGTTATAACAGATCATGTGCCAAAAATCACCAGTTGCCTGTGGGAGCTGGAGCAGGCTTAATACAAAAAGTCATGCTTGATATGATTCTTGAAAAAAATGTTCTATACTAGCCCCTTGTGACTATAATACTGTGACATCAAACATCTAGAAAAATCAGGACTGATCACTCAAAAGAGTCATTCTTCTTTATAGACGCACACACATACATATATATGTATGTACACCCATATACACACATATATGTGTATATGTATATAGCCAACATACAAAAATTATATTTCAATTATTTAATTGAAAAGATACTTAATTTTTTAAAAAGATTTTATTTATTCACTTGAGAGAGCACAAGAAAGAGCATGAGTGGGGCATGGGGGGCAGCAGAGGGCAGAAGGAGAGGGAGAAGCAGACTCCCCATGAGCAAAGAGCCTGATGCAGGGCTCAATCCCAGGATCCTGGGATCATGACCTGAGCCAAAGCAGATAGTTAACCAACTAAGCCACCTAGGCATCCCTGACAATATACTTTAATCATTCTAGGCGAAATGTCTTCTATGATTATATTTATTAACTTTGCTATATTTGCTATACCTTCCCTAAAAAGTTCAAATGAAAAAAATCATAATGGAAAGGAAAAATCAGTGGTATAAACCAATTTACATCATACTCATTTTTAATCATTTATCAGGATACATATTGCCAATCATTAAAAGATAAACTGCGTGATTTTTAAATTTTCAATACTTTATGTGTGTAGAGACATCTTTTTGAATCGGGTACTGCCAAACTTGATGTGCGTTAGGAGTCTTCCACCAGCCAGAGCTAGGGGAGAGATTTTTATACAGAGGACGTGGAAGCAATGCAAAGAAATTTTTGGCTCTCTATTGCTTAAACAGTTGACTTAATTGAGAAAGCCTGGCTGGCTGTTTTTGATTGGTTGTTCTTAGGTTTCATTTTTCTCAGCTTTGAGTGCACTGACTCTGGCTTAGTTGTGCTTTACTTTCGTAGGCTACCAAGGCATTAAAACCATCTCCAGTCTAATGACCTCTTGTTTAATTACTTTGGAATTTCTCACCCTTGATCCCACGTTTAATAGCTCGGCTGAAAAAAATCAGCATTCATGTTTTTAATCAGTAGGGCTCTGTGTTCAGTCCAAATCTTCTAAAAGCTCATACCCAACAGAAATATAAGCAGTGCTCCTTTATGTAGGTTGGAGTAGTGGGTTCAGAAGTAAGCCCTGCCTACTTGTCCATCCTTCCTAGGGTACAACTGAAATGCACATAAAGCAAACCACTAGTCTACTTCCACCTATTCCACTGGGAAACAAAGTCAAATGAAAAAAAACATGATTCAGGAGTATGGTGGTATTTACATTATCTCTACAGACATTACAGTAAAAGCTGAGCCAGAATATTAAAGAAACACATTATTCCTGTACCACTGGTTTAGCAGAAATGTCCCTGACTCCACTGGAAAAAATCTGCCTAAAATACATGAGCAAAAATATGAATTTTCTAGTGCTAGTCTGCAAGCTCCTTGCAGGCAAGTATCTTGTTTTACTGATCTGTCATATCTCAAAGATATTTTGCAGTCAATATTGGGTGAAAGGGATATAGAATGTCATAGGGAAGTTTTCTAAACATCCTTTCACTATCAATTCTTTACATGTTAAAATGAAGGAGCAAATTTACTGCACAGTGAGTGCTATAAGGCAAAATTGTATACTATTAACATTTGATTCTCTAGCATATTGCTAGGTATATTTACAGCTTATCATTAAGAAAGGATGAATGATAATGTGCTTATTTCAAGAGTTCTTCCTCGTAACTTTTTTTTTGGTATTTATTTAAAAATCTGGCCTGAAGTCAAGCTTTATTACAAAGCTTTGATCACCAAGACAGCATGGTACTGACACAAAAACAGACACACAGACTGATGGAACAAAGTAGATAGGATCTACTAGCCCAGATATGGACCCTCAACTCCATGGTCAAATAATCTTCGACAAAGAAGGAAAAAATAGGCAGTGGAAAAAGGACAGTCTCTTCAGTAAATGGTGCTGGGAAAATTGGGCAGTTATATACAGGAGAAATGAACCTGGACCATCCTTTGACACCATACACAAAGATAAACTCTAAATGGATGAAAGACTTCAAAGTGAGACAGGAATCCATCAAAATCCTAGCAGCAACCTCTTCAACACTGGCCACAGCAACTTCTTTCAATACATGTCTCCAAAGGTGTCTTGGTCAACAGACACATGAAAAAAATATTCATCATCATTAGCCATCAGGGAAATTCAAATCAAAACCACATTGAGATACCACCTCACACCAGTTAGAAGGGCAAAGATTAACAAGGCAAGAAACAACAAATGTTGGAGAAGATGTGGAGAAAGGGGAACCCTCTTACACTGTTGGTGGGAATGCAAGTTGGTGCAACTATTTTGGAAAACAGTATGGAGACCCCTCAATAAATTAAAAATAGAGCCACCCTATGACCCGGCAATTCCACTGCTAGATATTTATCCCAAAGATACAGATGTAGTGAAAAGAAGAGCCATATGTACCCCAATGTTCTTAGCAGTAATGTCCACAATAGCCAAACTGTGGAAAGAACCTAGATGCCCTTCAGCAGACGAATGGATAAAGAAGATGTGGTACATATATACAATGGAATATTACTCAGCCATCAGAAAGGATGAATACCCAATTTTTCCATCAACATGGATGGGACTGGAGGAGATTATGCTGAGTGAAATAAGTGAAGCAGCAGAAAGAAACCGAATTATCATATGGTTTCACTTACTTGTGGAACATAAAGAATAATGTGAAGGACATTAGGAGAAGGAAAAAAAAGTGAATTGGGGTAAATTGGAAGGGGAGATGAAGCATGAGAGACTGTGGATTCTGAGAAACAAACTGAGGGTTTTAGAGGGGAGAGGGGTGGGGGATGGGTGGACCCTGGTGGTGGGTATTAAGGAGGGCACATATTGCATGGTGCACTGGGTGTTATACGTAAACAATGAATCTGGGAACACTACATCAAAAACTAATGATGTCGGTATGGTAACTAACACAACACAATAAAAAAAAAATAGATTACAGAAAAACCTGGCAATAATTTTAAGTCATTAGTAGCAGATTATCAAGATTTTTATAATTTTCTTTTTGTGTCATGATCACTTCTTCATAACTAAGTTCTTTCACTAAATATACAAGAAAAACACTCATGGTTCTGCCACTTATTGGCCATAAAATTATAAGTAAATTGTTTAATCATTTTGTCACATCAATTATAAAATTCAGATTCCTAAAGCGAAGAAAAGGAGGATTGAATATCAATATGATCATTTCTCTAATAGTTTGTTCATGATGCATTGCCTTTGGAGATTGTTTTAGTATGTACAGTAATAATAAAATATTTGTATAGTAACAATATTGTCTTACAACATTCAGAATGCCCTTGCATACATTTCTGTGTCACGTAACCTCACAAACAACCCTATGAATTACTTAGTATAATACTCTTACTATGCTCATTTTGCACAAAGGAGAGAGAGGACCAGAAAGGGCAGCTTGCACAAGATGAGAGAGTGTGAGCCTGGACAACCCAACTCCAAACTTGGGTGCGCTTTTCCCTAACAGAACTCTTAAAAACAAAGATAATCTTCAGCAAACTCAGGAGCAACTGATATGAGTGCATTTTTTCTACTTGAAATGGTATAAACAATATTTGTATGCTCGTCTTTAGAATGTGTAGGATAACTGAGTCAGGCTATATATTTCTTTGCCTTTCCATATTAATTCTGATGGAACACACAATGCATCATAATGTATACAAGTAATCTCCAGGTTCAAATGAAGTATTTCAAGACTTATTTCATTTTCTTTATATTTTTCCTTCCATCCACCCCTCCATTTTAATCTGCCTTTAGAGGATCAGTCAGGGAGTATGTTTATTAAGGTGGTAATTTAAATGGTAATATATTAAATGGATCAAACTTCAGAGGCTGGAAGATATCTCCTGGAAAATAGGACTGGAGAAAGATGATTACTTAAGTCTTTTCAAAAATGTTTTTACCAACTTTCTGAATCAGAGATTTGCCTTATGTGTTTAACATTTTATAAACATTGGTATTTCACAATAGTTCTTTACTATTTTAAGCAAGGTCCATGCATTTTAATATGAACAGACAAAATAACTACAAATAACAATATTTAAGCCAAGAGTCTAAAAAAGTATGAAACTGTGCTTGTTGTTTTTTATATATAGTATTTGTTATTTTTAGTATTTCTTACCTAAAGGAATATTTATTACAGTTTTTCTCTGATTCATTTTATTGCTCTTGAATTCTTTTACTGACACACAAATGCCTTTTTTTTTTTTTTAAGATTTTATTTATTTGACAGAGAGAAACACAGCCAGAGAGGGAACACAAGCAGGGGGAGCGAGAGGGAGAAGCAGGCTTCCTGCCAAGCAGGCAGCCGGATGCGGGACTCGATCCCTGGCCTCCGAGATCATGACCTGAGCTGAAGGCAGAGGCTTAACCACTGAGCTACTGAGCTTTGTGAGACGCCCCACATATGCTTTTTTATTGCATCTAAGACACACAAGCTTCTTAGAAATTAGAACGAAATCAAGTGATTGGAGGGAGCTGAAGAAGGGCCAAGAAATACTTGTCTAGAAATGATAATGTAAATTCCCAATTATAATATACATATAAATTCTAGAAAGTCGAATCTGGACACAGTTCAGAGAGCATTATTTTTTCAGAGTAAAGGGTAGTCTTGTGGATTGTTATTCAGTGGTTCACTTTCCACATTCCCCTAGGCATTGATGTTCCTTCTGCACTGCCTGACCTCCGGTAACTTCTATTACTGGGCAAACAGGAAGTAAAATGATTAATATTCATGAACACCAATGGAAAGCTAGAAAAGCTGAGGGATAGTGCAATGCATTCATCTGTAACATTTCTCAAAGTAAACCATGGCATAAAATGAACTTCTTTAAGCATGAAACTAGATGCCTACTCTAAATAGGCAGTCTCACTGCATTAGGATACCGCACCAGCAAAAATTTATCTGAAGTAATGTTTACTGCATCAAGTCATATTGCAGAAATTCTTAATTGATTCTGGTTTACCTATTTCTATGAATAAGTAAGCTCCATGAAGCCTTAAATAGGTTGAATTTTGATAAGTCATTACATCTTTCTAGAATTCTCTGATTGTAGTAATATATAGCAGACAGACACTGTGTAAAGGTACCTATGGAATGGTCTTTAAAAAAAATCATGTTAAATACATGATGACTTGTCTCCATATTCTCATAATTTAATATTTTCAAGCCAGGTACAGCTGTTAAAAATCACAAAACTTAAAAAAAAGAAATCACAGAACTTATTTGTTTAATGAAAAATCTTCCTGAAGATTTTTTCTTCATGTACTAAAATAAGAGAGCAAAAAACTGGAAGGAAAACAAATACGAAGAAAAACTGCTCAAAATATAAAAGTTGCATTACATGAAAATAGAATTATTTTTGAAGAGTAGCAGATGAGAAAAACAATTAAGCTAGGGATCTGAAGACAAAAATGACTTGAAGAAAAACACAAGTTTTTCTCTTACGGTTTTTAAGATGAGTAGCAGGGAAAACAGCTGTTAAGAAACACAGAATGCTAATTATAATGTTTAGTTAAGAGGAATGATTATCAGCAAAAGCAAAAAAAAAAAAAAAGAAAGAAAAAAGGAGGGGAGAGTATATTCAATTATCCATTGAATCGCACAGTGTTGGCATTCAACAGAATCCATATTATCTTATTCAGAGCAATCAAAGAGATAAACAGAAAAAAATATTCTTCAAGAGCTTGCAAACATAGAGAATTAGAAAACAAACAGTGTGAGCTCAGCTGCTGGCTTGAGCAGAGGTAAGATGCAGAGACAAGGAGGACACGGCTGCTATGCAGAATACCTCCACTCTGCCTTGTGTTTTGTGGTTGTTCTTTTAGGTTTATGGCAGTATAAAAGCCAGAACGTTGGGAAATTTTATTAAAAACACATGAGAAAAATCCCATTAAACACATTATCATTGAGCTAATTCTTATCTCTATGGCTATAGACACTATTTTACTTGGGATATTAGCTCCAACAAGTACTGATCCCCTCAAAATTTGAAATAATAGC
This sequence comes from Spilogale gracilis, assembly GCA_004023965.1. Classification (NCBI taxonomy): domain Eukaryota; kingdom Metazoa; phylum Chordata; class Mammalia; order Carnivora; family Mephitidae; genus Spilogale; species Spilogale gracilis. The sequence continues at coordinate 28,521 of PITA01017520.1, read as the reverse complement.
TGTAGCCTGGTAAAAGCAAAGCTCAAATTTCTCTATCCCCTAAACTCCATTTATTTAGAGGAGAAAAAAACCCACTTACAGTATGTACCTACACAGAGTACACGGATTCATTTTTGGGTCCTAATTGAAAAAGAAAAGGGGTCCCTGTAGCAGCCCTCTTTCCCACAGTTTTGAAGACTTGAGAGTTTTTGATCCAAAAGACACTGTGGATATTAAACATCTCTATGTTCCCATTTCTTCCCCCAAGTCTGGAATTTTTTTTTTTTTATTCAGCTTCTCAGGTAAACAATCACTCCTGCAATTCTTTTTTTCTTAGAAAAAAGGGTGGCAAAATAGATTGGTGACACCAAAGGCGCCTTAATGGCCAAATCTGGGAGACACAAGAGCTCCTGTTCTTTACACTCTATTCCTGCAGACATTACCAAATGGCCCCAACCCTCCATCACATGGAATCCTAAAACAGATTTGCAGCCTTATGTGGTGAAGAGGTTAAAATGTCCCCGAGCATCTAAACACACTAGAAATCTCCTATTTCTAAAAACTTAAAAAAAAAAAATCTACTCTCCTGCATAAGTCAGTCCAGAAATGAGAACTCATCCAATACAAAAAGTTCATTTTATGTCTAAACTATATCACATATATTGCATTTTAATTCAACTTACACATACTGAATTCCTGTTGTGTGTTTAAGCATTGAACTAAGAGGCTATGGTATACAAAGATTAGCAATGCAGGACCCTAGTCTCAAGGATCTCATGATATGTGTAAAGCATGGAAATAGTGATAGCTGCCATTGATTCAACACCATGTAAACATGGCCACTTTTTTTTTCTTTTAAGATTTTATTTATTTATTTGACAGAGAGAAACAAAGCTAGAGAAGGAACACAAGCAGGGAGAGTGAGAGAAGGAGAAGCAGGCTTCCCGCTGAGCAGGGACCCCCCCCCCCAATGCAGGGCTTAATCCCGGGTCTCCAGGATCATGACCTGAGCCGAAGGCAGTCGCTTAACCAACTGAGCCACCCAGATGCCCCTAAACATGGCCACTTTACATCAAAACAGAAAAATCATCGTGAGCCCTAGTAAAATTCAAATCCTCCCCTAAGCCAGCGACATATGCTCCCTGCAACTGAAGTATTCTGAAAAGTATTCCAAGAGGAGGGGCTGAGACATGAGGAACTGAGAATGTAAAGACACTGGAATTATTGCTGGTGAAACCCAGCATTGTATTCAGGGGATTGTAGCTGCTGCCATGGACATTTTCAAATGAAGCCTTAGGCGTTGACAATGACAAATGGTCTATATTGTTAGTTTGGGCTATAGAGCCAACAGGAAAACTCAGAACATTAGTCAAACCTTTGACTTAACTAAAGCTCTTCAATATCCTCACCAGGCGTGGTATGACATATATCACAACATTAATTGCTCTTCGGCTCTGCCTACAGTTTTATTCTCTATCCCACTCTTAAAATTCCTTTGACATGTGGGTCACAACATCTGGGATAAAATTAGCCATGACATTCTTGAGGAAGCATATTTGTTGACATTCTACTTCATTCCTTAATTACCTATGGAGAATGGGGGAAAGACAAATGAGCAGCCAGTTGTATTATGAAATCTACAAATACAGTGTATTCCTTTCCCTGATCTAAACAATCAGAAAATACTATTAAGAGAAAATTTAGTATATCAAAGTAAATATGCAAAGATTGAACTCAAAAATATTTATCTGTTTATCTCAGCACTCAGCACTGTACCTGATTCAGTAAGCCTTTGTTAAACAAATGAATCTTCCAAACTATTCATCTCTATTGCTCCATAGAAGGACATTTTATTTTACTCTTTCAATTTATTTACAGCAAAACTTAACCTAAATTCAGAAAATTTACATCATCTTCATGATGACTCTAAAACATCCTACCGTGTTTTCTAATTCTTTCAAGAAATGTTATATTTTACTCAAGATGACTTTAGTTTCCAATGCATTTTTTATTTACCTGCTCTAAAAACCACTAAGTACAGTCACTGTCACTTAGCCAGAAGGAGAAGTATCCCCACGATTTAATTCCAGATATATTAGCTTCTTAGAGCTGCTGTAAAATATTGCCACAAACCTGGTGGCTTCAAACAACAGAAATTTATTTCTTGCAGTTCTGAGGGCTCCAAGTGCAAAATCAAGTTGTCAGTGGGGCCATGCTCCCTCTGGAGTCTCTGAAGGATAATCTATATCATGGATTTAGGACCTAGTCCAGTGGAACTCCTTAAGTCGATTATATCGCAGAGACCTCATTTGACCCTAAAGATCTATTGCGACTATAAGATCACATTCACACATTGTTGTTAAGACGTTGGACGTGAATTTTGGGGTCACCTAATCAACTCAGTATCCCAGATAAAGAGAATGTTAGTAGACTTGGGTTAGTATTGCCATTCTAATGTCAGCAGAGGATTACTTATAAATTATTTAACTTATTTATCTAGTAATGAGTTTGTTCATTAATACAAAGACTATATCTGAGTTGAAACCAGATCAAACATACACTGGTCTATAGAATGGGCAATGATAGTCTTCAATGATAGCTCAACTTCATCAAAGGAATGTGTGCAAAGGGTTAGTTAAAACTCAATAGACAGGGGCACCTGGGTGGCACTGTGGTTAAGTGTCTGCCTTCAGCTCAGGTCAGGATCCTGGAATCCCAGGATGGAGCCCCGCATGGGGCTCCCTGCTCAGCAGGAAGCCTGCTTCTCCCTCTCTCACTCCCCCTGCTTGTGTTCCCTCTCTAGTTGTGCTTCTCTCTGTCAAATAAATAAATAAAATCTTTAAAAAAAAAACAATAGACAGCTTTTATCCCATCATATACAACCAATCACAATTCTGCAATAGGAATAGCTCCAAGTAATAAATAAGTAAATCTGTAGGTAATTATTTTCTTTCTTTTTTTCCCCATGAGGGTTTGATACACTCTCTTTTGAATGGGTACCCAGGAGTCCCCTCCCAGTTTCTCCTCCTATTTCTCATGCCACCATCTTGCTTCTCTCGCATTCCTCCCAAAGAGTCAGACACATCACAAGAGCAACAATTTGAGTTTGCCAGAAGAAAATCATCTCTGCATATGTTTTTTGTGAAAATACCAGTTTCTTTACTTTGTGGTTCCCTCTGGCTGAAGCATATCTCCCCCGAATAATTGGGTGGCTCACCTTCTCCCTTCATCCTGCTCTCTGCTCACATTTGGGTTCCTCACAGAGGCTGCCCTGACCACCCTTTCTAAAGTGGCTATCCCTCTCCATTAAACTCCAAGTTTATTTTATTTTTCTTTATATCATTTTTCCTAACCTGTTGATACAATTTATTGGTTCATTGTCTACCTAACCCACCAGAGTATAAACTCCGTGAAGGCCATGACTTCGTCTATATAGTTCACTGCTGCATTGCTTAGATAACAATAGTAGTAGCCTACCCCCAGCAGATGCTTAATAAGTGCTGATGGACTGAGTAAGTGAATGACTCAAAGTGCACTATATCTCTGAAAACAAAAACAAAGAACCCATACTACCAAGTAATCTAAAAAATAAATACACAAAAAAATAAAAAAATTTAAAAATAAAAATAAAATAAATAAATAAAAAATAAATAAATAAATACAAACAAATGTGTGACCTAGGGTAATTTTTATTTCCTTAAATTACCTGGATTTTCATCAATGGCCAGGGATACTACAACAAATGGGAAGAACTGCTTTCCTCATGATGAGTTCAAAGGCACTTACAAATATATGATTACTAATTTATAAATTAACCAATTATTTATTAAGATTTCCTCAGTCTACTGGAAAATTCTTTATTTTTTAATTTTAGGATACAACTGGACCAAACTTTTAGCAGATGAACCAGTTGTAATAACTTATGATAATAATTACATGCTTAAATGACAACATATGACTATATGACTATACATTATATAATTTATGGAATTTTTGCAATTTTTTTTCATAACAATAATGTCTGAACATGGTCTTAGGGTAGCAATTCATCACATTATTTCTGCTATCCCTGAGTTTGGAGCCAATTGAGGAAACAGGATACCTCTGTTTTCTTTTCTTTTTTTTTTTTTTTAAGATTTTTATTTATTAATTTGACAGAGAGAAACACAGCTAGAGAGGGAACACAAGCAGGGGGAGTGAGAGAGGGAGAAGCAGGCTTCCCGCCGAGCAGGGAGCCCGATGTGGGGCTTGATCCCGGGTCTCCGGGATCATGACCTGAGCCGAAGGCAGTTGCTTAACCAACTGAGCCACCCAGGTGCCCTTAGGATGCCTCTGTTTTCTACCGTCTCCTCCCTGATGTGTAACACATAACCACAAAATCTTAGTGGCCCACATAGGAAACATTTATCTGTATCCACAAGTCTATGAGTGGGCTGTAAGCTCTGCTCAACTTGGCTGGGCTCACTCATTTAGCCAAGGCTAGCTGACCAGTCAGTCGGGTGGACGCTGGCTGGTTTAGGGTACCCTCAACTGGGGCAAATCCTATCCTCCAGCATACCAGTCTGGGCTCACTTTTATTGCACAGTAACGGTTCAAAAAGAACAAAGATAAAAAGGCATCTTTTCACTTCTACTGTATTCTGCTAACCTAGGCAAGTCACAAAATCAGCCTACATCCAGAGAGTGGGAAAACAGACTCCACCTCTTGACGGGAAGAGATGCAAAATGACACTGCAAAGACAGAGTTAGAGGGACAGGCAGAGAAATAGGTCATTTTTTTTTTAAATTCAAATCACCACATTCAGACTGGACCCACTTTAGAGGCAGATCTAGTAAGAGTCAGAAGAGAAAACAAAGCTGATGCTGCTTATTCCCTCCCCAAATGACGAGTGAGTGAGAAACAGAGAGCCAAGTGTGTTACCATCGCTGAAGCCATTCCACCAAATTCCTGAGGCCAGGAGGAAAGATGATCTCTCTAACATGTATCTCTGCATGACATCACCAGTCTGGCCAATTTAATCCAAAATGAAATGAAATGAAAATGTAAAGGTAAAATTAGTATTGTGTGCAGCAAAAAGAGGGAAAAAAATCATTGCTGACTAAATCTTTCACGCTCTAATGAATGGTTTTGCTGACATTTTATCAAGTAAGCCATCCTGTTTGCTTTTCTATTTCCTTTTCATTTCTCAGAAAGCTACCATACATTTGGCATCTTTCACTGGAAAGGATTCACTCTGTGTTTTAATTACTTCAGATCACAAAGTAGACTGCTGTACATCTAGAAATAGCCTAGCTTGTTCTTTTTAGTTCTTCAAGGCTGAAGTTACTGAAGTAGAACATCAAATTTGGGATGTATGCCAAGCGAACAAGTCATTCCTCCTCACAAGTTAGACATAATACTTTTAACTTGGTGGAATCATTTAGAGGAATCTGTTTCTTACAGATTTGCTTGAAGAAAGCTTCTCTCTAATTAGATCTTATCATTACTATCACCAATCACAGGTGATATTTGAGGATTCGGTTTTCTTTCTTTCTTTCCTTCTTTCCTTCTTTCCTTCTTTCCTTCTTTCCTTCTTTCCTTCCTTCCTTCCTTCCTTCCTTCCTTCCTTCCTTCCTTCTTTCTTTCTTTCTTTCTTTCTTTCTTTCTTTCTCTTTCTTTTTTAAATTTCATTTATTTCACAGAGAGAAACACAGCCAGAGAGGGAACACAAGCAGGGGGAGTGAGAGAGGGAGAAGCAGGCCTCCCGCCGAGCAGGGAGCCTGATGTCGGACTCGAACCCAGGTCTCCGGGATCATGACCTGAGCCGAAGGCAGTCGCCCAACCAACTGAGCCACCCAGGCGCCCCCAGGATTTGGTTTTCGATGTGAAAAGAAGAAAAATATTTTTTTAGTTAAGTAGCATATATTTTAATAGCATACTATCAGATTTAAAACCTTAAAAAAGATGAAATTTTATTTTATAATAAAAATATTAACAGCTATCAGCATATTAAAGATATACAAATATTATTTTATATTGTTTTACAAAAAAGAGCTAAGTTTGCTATGTTCCAGTTTTATTATTGTTATTAATATCAATTTTAATAGCTTTCCAATGATAACTTTTTTAAAAAGATTTTAAAATAATTATTTATTTGAGAGAAATAGTGAGCCCAAGCAGGGAGAAGGGCAGAGGCAGAAGGAGAGAGAGAAGCAGACCCCCCGCTTGGGGCTTGAACCCAGGACCCTGGGATCATGACCTGAGCCAAAGACAGACAAACTGGGCCACTTTTAAATCCTTCAGTACAGTGCTCTCCAATTTTTTTTGATCACCCCTAGCCATAATGTAAAAAAAAAATTAAATCCCTCCTTATAGGGGCGCCTGAGTGGCTCAGTCCATTAAGCATCTGCCTTCGGCTCAGGTCATAACCCCAGGATCCTGGGATGGAGTCTCATGTGGGTCTCTCTGCTCAGCTGGGTGTCTGCTCTGCTTCTCTCTCTCCTTCTGCCTGCTGCTTCTCCTGCTTGTGTACTCTCTCCGTCTGTCAAATAAATAAATAAAATCTTTAAATTTGTTTTAAAAATTCCTTATGGGTAAGTATTCATATTCTATAAACATATATATTAAATATCTAACAAATTATGCCAAAAAGTAGGCATTAATAATGAGCTAAAATAAACATTGGTAGAATTTGTAACACTTTTATCCCAAACCCCCATGATAAGTGTACTGACACCAAAATGAGTACAGTAGTGTAGGGAAACAAAGACGGGAGGAAGTGGTTGTTCAAAAAGCCCATGTAAGAACTCACGCTTCTAAAGGCATCCCCAATCCTCGCTTTTCAAAAATGCACAGACCTTCAAAGAGGTGTCCACCTCAAGCCTTCCCTATCGTCCCTTCGTACAACAGGCTTGAGGAAGAGGTCCTCCTGCAGCTATCGCTGCTGTCTGCTCAGATACATTCCCCACACATCCACTTCTTATCCTAGACCCTCCTCCTCTGATCACAGGGGTAAGCCTTTGGGATCGTCCGGGCCAGCCGGCATCTCTGTCCTGCACTGATCACACAGAGACAGGAGGTGGAAAGTTTAAGTCCCCACGTGACAGCAGTAGCTCCAAAGTCTCCCCAACTTCCCTCGTCTGGGTACTCACAACTGTGCTGCGGGCTGTCTTCCTAAAGCTGGATGGCTCACCTCTTCTTTCTATTCCTGAGTCACCCTTGTAGTTTACAGTTAGCCTCTCTTCTCGTTCAGGCTACTCGGGCAGATTTTGTTGTTGCCATCAAAGAAATGTGACTAATATTTGCTCCACTGCCCAAGCTTAATTTTAAAGGGCTCAGGTTTTCATTCATTCAATCAATATTTTTTTTTTAAGATTTTATTTACTTATTTGAGAGAGAGAGTGTATGAGCAAGAGAGAGGCAGATAGAGAGGAAGAGGCAGACTTCCCTCTGAGCAGGGAACCTGATATGGGGCTCCATTCCAGGACCCTGAATCATGACCTGAGCTGAAGGCAGATGCCTAACTGACAGCCACGAAGGCGCTCCAGTCAGTCTTTCTTTTAACAAATAATTACGGAGTACCTATTATGTGTTAGGTGCCCAGACATAGAAGAAAAACATGAGTAACGTTATGTTTACTGTCCTTTGAAAGACCAACTTGAAAGCCGGGGAAACAGAGGCAAACAGATAACCGCTTTAGTGTCCTGGTGGTGGGGAATACAAGAGGTTAAACAACAGAGAAGAGGCACAACACCCCAGGCATGAAAAAAAACAGGGGCTGACTTTTGAAGGAGTATGTTACAACAGCGATGAAGTTAGATACAACAGAGGTTGGACACTGTCTCGTCTATAATATTTATAGAGGCCTCCTTATCGAATTAGAATGCTTAGCTCATCTGCAATAAACCTGACAAATGTTCTGCAAATTCCTGCGCTATTCCTGCAATCCAGTCGTGACTGAACGATTCACTTGCAAGAAGTGACGAGCCAGGAAGAGGGGCGCCAAGTTCATCAGCAGTCACTAATCTCTGTACTGTGAAATCAGAAAGGAACACTGCTTGCATGATCATGGCTCTTTTGATCTATATTTCATCAACACGAGGATGTATCCAACCCTGAAAAATAACACAGCAAACATGTCGCTGGTGGAGATGTGCCTGGTAAGATTATATAGACTCATAATATTAAGCAAGCTTCGTATTAGCAAGATTTTGCTAACCACGTACCTTTTTCTTAATGTTGGTAGGCTAGGTTGTCTAACTTTGCTTTCGTTTTATCATCTAGCAATGTATCCCAAACCTGGCATCTTAAGAATTTTCTTTTCTCTTTTTCCCTTATAGAACAATACAGATTCTAAACATATGTCTTAGACTGACAAAGATCCTTAATGTCTCCCAGTTCAGGTGTCATTCTGGCTGGCATTCCAACAGGTGAGTCTACTGAAAGAAGCAATTACAATATTGACTGCCTCTTTCAAGTGAGAGCTGGATGTTCAGCATTTTCATGCTCCTTTGCTAGAGCCAGTGTTTTGCTTTTCCAAAGCAACTGTCTTTTCAAACTTGAAAGCCCTTTGATAACTGAAGTTCTATTGTTGCAAGGGGGGAAAAAAAAGAGGAGATAAGACCACAAAAAAAATCAAATCATGGATTTTCACCTCTCCTAACCTTTCATCTTGGGCCCGAGAAACAATTTTATCAAATGGCTTCTGCAGGTACCCTTCTGAGATGAGATTAAGTGTGGAGAGCTGCCAGGTAATCATTTCTCCCCGCACCTGCTTTCTCTCGGTCTGACTCACACACCTGCACATGTCGTTGGAAAATGAGAATTAATTCAGAGAAAGGCACTTCTAAAAACCCTAGTTCCTAATAAAGGATTTTCAACCGCGAGATGAAAAGTCATTTGATTTTCCTTTTGAGATGCCTGATTTCTGGTCCCCCAAAGGGGATATATAATCCTTCCATCAGGGAACTCCAATCTCTAAAGAGAACACCAAAGATATGAAAATCCACATGAAATTATGCCTGAAACGGCCTCTTTTCCTTAAATGCTGCCGCTTTTCCTCTTTACGCACTTGACCCTTCCAAATGTTTCTTCCTCTTCTAGAGGAGACACCAACAAGCACTTGGTTCTATTATTTCACAGCTTTTCACGAGCAATAACCAGCCTTACTCTACCTTTGAAGCTCAGCTCAGCAAAGCAATACAAGACTTCTCTAAAGGTCAAAGGGAATGACGTCGACACAACCAACATCTCCCTGAGCCCCCTCTGTGCACACACACCAGCTGCATCTGAGAAATATCCCCTAAAGGATGCTCCTGGATGTCACCCTACAGCTGTCAGTAAACTTGTCCTAAAACAGAAATCAACATCTGCACAACAGAAATGATTCTGCTCCACCCGAATGACTGAGAGCTTCTAATTGAAAAGAAGTTGCGTGTTCAAGAAGACAAAGAAAGACCCAGCTGATCCACAAGCATTAATGGAGACAGTATCATTGATTTGAGTCCCATTCTGAATTTTCAGTGACATCATCGCCTACATGATTTTTGTGAATCAAAATTCTAATTTTTGTAAGGGAAGTTGTCAAGGGGGCAGTGTGGCAGTGCCCACCCACTACCTTATCAAACACATTCATTCCAGATCAGATTTTTTCAGCAGTTGTTGGACTGAGAGAAGATAATGGAGAGGGAAAGAACACATCGGCCCCTCTCCTTAGATGTGGTCTTTGGTTTCTTTTACCCTCTGCTAATATTCTCAGTCTAATAGTTTATACCAAGTTATTCTCCTATCTTCCAGAAGGAATCTATTGGATTCAGTTCTGAAGATGAAGACAGAATGGATACATACCTACAGATTCATGCTGTGTAGAGTCTAATGGGGAGACAGGTTGACAAACAAGGTGTGGGTAACCCAGGGAGGCAAGCTGAACTTAACAGTGTGAACTTTGTTACTGTGGGGGTGTTTTTACCATACAACGAATTGTATGGATACAACTAATTGTACCTATAACACAGACAGCTATGCCTCTTTGTTGCCTAATATCTGTCAACACAGCGATTTGTATTTAGTGAGTAATCAATATTTGGCTTTGAAGACAAATGGTGCTCCCTGTAGATTTTCGGAATTACTGTAAATATTTAGAAAACACCTGTTTCCCCAGTCAATGGAAAGATCAAATAGATTGAAGCAAACGTATTTCCACTATAAACAAATCAGTGAACACTAAAGCCTGTCTTAGAGTCAAGAGATGATCTATAGATTAGTGCTATACTTGTGTCAAATACACTGATGACAAATGCTGATTTCTTCAACTTACCGGGGTTAAAAGTCCTCAGAGTCTTGGTCCATAATTAATATATGCATGGCTGCCTCAGAAAGATGCTGCAGACGGGAGTAGTCCAGACCTCCTGACAGGCAGCTCTTGAAATTATCTGAGAAGTCCAGGACAAGGATGGGGGATATTTGTGAGAATCTGGGCCATGGGCGCTGCCTGCTACACACAGTACATCCCAGCACCACCAAAGCTGCTCTGATAGGATGAGTGAGATGCCCCCCAAGAGAAGGTTCAAAAAGCAGAGTAGGGTGATCAAGTCCTCCAGGCAGTACAAGCAGGAATTCAGAAGACTGGTGTAACAGATCTGCACATGGGAACAAAATCTGGCCTCCCTTGCTGGGGCAGAACCTTGGGAAAGTCAGGTGTAAAATGCTGACACTGAGCCTTCCCCCCACACAGAAGAGGGAGGCCTGAGGTCCATACAGACATAGTCTCAGCACTCCCCCAGGAGCATGTACCTAGAGGCTAATTTGTTCCTTTGTGCAAGATAGAGAAAAATCATGAACAATCTGAATGGGGTTTGGTTTGAGATGAGGGAGTGAGCTAAGTGAAAGTGTAAGGGAGAAGGCCAGCATGGTAAAACGGTGGTGAGGAGCTAGAATGTGACGTGTCCCAGCGCATCACAGATGGGAGAAGCTGCCAGAAAACACAAAGCACACTTAGGAGTTGCAGAGTCCTGAGGTAGAAGCAGAACTGATGATTTTCCTTGGTCCTTCCTGACGTGGTGTGGGAGTTGAGAGGAAGAACTCTCCTGTGTTTCCCCTCTACTACCGCTCTATACTTCTGTTCATCAAAAGTGTAGCAGTTTTCCTACACCAAGAAATTTCAACTCTTCAACAGACATTTACTGGGTATCCAACAAATGTAAGTCGGTTCCGACACACTTACCTGGAGTTAGCAGAGTCCACAGACTTAACACAGGTTAAGGGCTCAGTCGCACAGGACTTCCCCCACTCCCCACCCCCAACACTGACTTTAAGTCTACGTTCTTACCTGTGTTTCTGACCAAACTATATAAATCAGAGGTCGCCACAACCCCCTCCTTATGTTTGATGATTTGCTAGAATGGCTAACAGAACTTAATTTATTGCTATTGCCAACTTATTACAAAAGGATACAACTCAGGAAGAGCCAGATGGAAGAGATGCATAGGGGAAGGGTTGGAGGTTTGGAGCCTCCATGCCCTCTCTGGGTGGGCCACCCTCCTAGCACCTCAATCATCACCTTCATCACGCTGGAAGCTCTCTGAGCCCCATACTTCAGGGATTTTTACAGGTTTCATTACATAGACATGATTGATTAATTTATCGGTTATCAATGACTGAACTCAATCTCCAGCCCCTCTTCCTTCCCCAGAATTTGGGGCTGAAAATGCCAACTGTCTAATCCCCTCATTGGTTCCCAGGGCAGCCAGCCCCCATCCTTAGGAGTGTTCCAAAAGTCATCGCATTAACATAAACACAGGTGTGGTTGATAGGGATTTGTTACAAATAACAAAAGGCATCTTTATCTCTCTTATCACTTAGGAAATTCTAAGAGCTTTGGGAGATCTGTGCAGGACTAGGAGTGAAGACCAAATACATATTTCTTTTTTTTTTTTTTCCAAATACATATTTTTTCATGCCCTTGCCTTATCTGTTGTTCTTGACTGTGACTGTGACTTGTGATTTCCTTCCAACTAATGGAATATTACAAAAGTTATGAATGTCTTTCCACGATTAGGTAACAAAACTACCATCTCTGCTAGCAGACTCTCTATTGGCTTCTTGGCTTGCATGGTTTAATGAAGCAACAGGTCACGTTGGAGAGGACACGTGGCAAGACATTGTTAGTGGATTATAGCACCCAGAGTAACAACTGAAAACTACAAATCCTGCCAATTACCAGCTGATTGTAGAAGCAGGTCTTTCCCTAATGGGACTCTTCAGATGAGGCCTAGGTATGGCCTGTGTATCTTGACTGTGCTCTGTGGGAGACCAAGAATGGAAGACCCTGTCTGGACTCCTGACCTACAGACCATGAGATAATAAAGGTGTGCTGCTTTATATCTCTGAGTTTTTGGTAATCTGTTACACAGCAATGGATAACTAATAGAACCCTTATGCCTGCAAGGGTGGGTGCCCACAGCCTATGAGAGGCACCCATACTGAAAGTGTTCAGAAAATTATCTGGTCAAGACAGCCTTTTGGGGGGGGGGGTCCACTCGGAATATAGTGTGGTAATTACTATTATGTGTCAACATAACAGGATCATAGGGTGCCCAGATATTAAACAGTATTTCTGGGTGTGTCTGTGAGGATGTTTCTAGATGAGATTAATATGTGAATCATTACATAAAGGAGACTGACCTCCCCAATGTGGAGAGACTTCATCCAACCCACTGAAGACCAGAATAGAATAAAAAACGAAGTGAGAAAGAATTCTTCCTCTCTGCCTATCTCTGAACTAGGACCTCAGTCTTATCCTGACTTCAGACTCAGACTCAGACTGAAATTACATCATCAGCTCTCCTGAGTCCCTAACTTGACAACTGCAGATCTTGGACTTCTCAGGCTTTATAATCGCATGAGCCAATTCCCGATAGTAAATCTCTTTATATATCTATATATGTGATCTTTTAAACGCCCTTCCTCCTGCAAAGGGAACTGCCCTTCTCATTTGTCCTTCACCCAAAGCCACACCCTCAAGAGAGTTCTCCGAGTAAGTAATCATAGTTTTCACCTGGGAAGAGAGTAACATTAGAGAGAAGAACTTAACTGAAGTTCACTGCAGGTCAACGGTACTCCTTGAAACTCGCAAAACATCATAAAAGACTAGATTTCTTTTGATGAGGGCTGGAGGGGATGTAGTAAGCAAAGCTGAGATCCTCCTCTGTCCTTCATCACTCCCATCCCCACAGCCCCACACCCACAGCCGGCTGCATTTATTTTGGCCCATCTATAAATGATAAACAGATATAAATGTGTATTCTTATACTGACTGTAGCGGTGACATTACATTTTAATGTATTACATAGTATTGCATTTTTCAGACAAAAGTAATGGTAAGGGTTTGGACATTTATTTTGGATATTGAAAGAAATGTTATTAGAAGCTGAGAAGTGTCTTAAAAAATGCCAGTTTAAATGACACATCCTCCAAAGTCTATAACCTGAGACCTAATTTTTCCGAGGGTCTTAAAAATGCTTTCCCAACATTAACTTTACACAGCCTGACATCACCTCTATTAATATTATCATATCCCCATTTGAAAGATGTAGAAAGAGTCACACAGAAAAATGTAACAGGGAGCCCAAGGTCACAGGTTTCTGTGCCTGGAATATAAAATCTTTAAGAGTCAGGCATGTGGGATGTTTTCTTTTTCCCACTTGACAAGAACTAGTCATGCAAGTGACAGCCTAGGAGAACTATCATTTGCAAGTATCCCTTCCTTGACTTCTCCAAGCATTTTGCATAGTCATTTACATAGAGGTCCATGAATTATACATCAGTAGCATCTCTGTATCCTTCATGCACCTACACTTCAAATAGGTGTGCAATCTTGAATTCATCATTTTGATTTTTCCATCTGTCCTCTCCCTAATTTCTGGCAAACACTGTTCTTACTACAGACACACGACGCTTGCCACAACCCTAAGATATCAGAGGGAAGGAAAATCCTGCCCCTTTCTTGTTTGTGTTTTGTCTCCCAAATTAAAGAGAACTCTGACTTCTGGTTATGGCTGAGGAAAGAGGTCAGCAAATCCTGTCCCCCAAAAGCAACTATATGGCTGAGAAAAAATAACAGAAGGACCATTTTGCTGCTGCAGAAATCGACTGAACATCTTCAGTACAGCCATCTGAATAGAGCTTGTGCCTGAGGAACTGCTGGACTATGTGAGATTATGGAAGGCTCTGGCACTCTTGCCTACAGTCTCCCACCACACCCCCTGCTTAGTTAGCACGGAGGTTCTACCAGAGCTGAGCAGACCATTGGGACCCGTGGCTTTAATGCATTGGTCAACAGGGCTCACCCAACAGAAGAAGATGCCTATGCCCAGTGTTAACATCCGTGAAAGTGGCAATCTTGATGGTGGGGAGGCAAAAAGGGCCAATGATTCCATTATCTTGATGTTTCAGTTACAGCTGGGGCAGGTCTATTCCTGGATAAAGCAGCCTACACACTGGACACCAAAGGGGAACCAAGCTATCCACATTTTTCTGGCTAACCCAAAGATGACACAAATGTAGAGAGGAAACAGAAAAGAACCTGAGGCAACGTAAAAGCTCGGCATGCTGGAAAACAGACTGAACTTTCAATGTGCTCCCTTGCCCAGGCTTAAGTCCACTGGCAGAGGACAGAAGCCTTCCTGGCTTGAGGCACTTGAACACAACCTCTGCCTAATCATTGGCCAACAGCCAGCTATCCAGACATAGGGGCAACCCTAGGAAGTCAGGGTGAAAAATAAATAAAATAACTTGGTAGAAAATCAGCAAAGATCCAGATGACTTAAAGCACATAGCTGACATATACAAAACACTTAACCCAACACACTACGAAATTTTTTTTTCCAGAATATACCACATAACAGACCATGAAACACTAAATTCCAGAGAATTAAAATCATATAAAGTATGTTTTCCAATAGCAACAGAACTAAATTAGAAAATCAACAGCAGGATAAACTAGGAACTCATTAAATGTTTGGAATATAAACAGTAGTCTTCTAGATAGCCCTTGGGTCAAAACAAAAACAAACAAACAAACAAAAAACCACACACACACAGAGAAGTTAGAAACTATTTTAAACTGAACTGAAAATGAAAACACAGTATAAAATTTATGAAATGAAGTTAAAGCAGTGATTAAATGGAAATTAATTATTTATTAATTTATTTAGTTTAAAAGATTTTATTTATTTGACAGAGAGAAACATAGTCAGAGAGGGAACACAAGCAGGGGGAGTAAAAGAGGGAGAAGCAGGCTTCCCGCCGAACAGGTAGCCCGATGTGGGACTCAATCCCGGGTCTCTGGGATCATGACCTCAGCCGAAGGCAGACGCTTAATGACTAAGCCACTCAGGCACCCCTAAATGGAAATTTATAACTTTAAAAGTCAACATTAGAAAATGAAGAAGGTATTTTTTTTGTTTTAAGATTTTATTTATTCATTTGAGACACAGAGAAAGAGCACACGCCAGGAGGGAGAACAGCAGTTAGAGAGGGACAAGCAGACTCTGTGCTGAGCGTACAGCCTTACGGAGAGCCCAGTCTCACAACCCCGAGATCATGACCTAAGCTCTGGAATAGGCTCCATATAAGGCCATGGATTTATGGAAATAGTAAGAACAACTTTATGCAAACAAATGGACAATTTAGGAAAAACACAAAAATTGATTAAAAAAAAAAGACACAAATTACCAAAATCAACTCAAGAATAAATAGAATATGTGAACATACTTTTAACAATTTAAGTTTTTAAATCAGTGGGGCGCCTGGGTGGCTCAGTTGTTAAGCGTCTGCCGTTGGCTCATGTCATGATCCCAAAGTCCTGGGATGGAGCCCTGCAACTGGCTGCCTGCTTGACGGGCAGCCTGCTTCTCCCTCTATCACTCCCCTTTCTGTGTGACCTCTCTAGCTGTGTTTCTGTCTGTCAAATAAATAATGAAATCTTAAAAAAAAAAAAAAGAAAAATGTATTCACAATTGGATCAAAATTAATAAAATATTTAAATAAATTCAACAAAATGATTGTAGGATTGGTACACTGAAAAGCAAAAAATTTTGCTGAAATAATTAAGGAAACTCAATGAAAGAGGGGACATTCCATGTTTATAGATTGGAAGACTCATATTGTTAATATGGCAATTCTTTCCAGATTGATTCATATATTCAACACAACCCCTATCAAAATCCAACAACCCTTTTCACAGGAATTGACAAGTTTATACAACAATTTAAATGAAAATTCAAAGGATCTGCTACAGCTAGAACAATTTTGAAAAAGAAAAATATCAGAGATCTTTATCTGATCTCCAACCTTCAGTGCTACAGTAATGAACGTCGTATTGGTACCAGGAGAGGCACAGACAACAGAACTGGCAGTTTTCTATACATTCATAGTGGTTAATTCATATTTAACAATGGTGTGAAGATAATGCAATGGAGGAAACATTAGTCTTTTCAACAAATGGTGTGGAGATGATTGGATATCCACATGCAAAAATACTTACCTTAGTCCTTCACTCACACAGAGAAAGATAATAATAACAACTCAAAATGGGTCACAGATTTAACTGTATGAATGAAACTATACAAACTTTGGAAGAAACAGAGAAAATCTTTGCAACCTTGGGTTAAGCAAAGATACAGAACTAAAAGCATGACCAGTAAAGGAAAAAACTGATAGCTTGGAGTTCAGAAAAATTAAAACCTACTGCACTTCAAAAGATGTAATTTATAAAATAGAAATACAAGTCACAAGCTGGGAGAAAATATCTGCAAATAACACACTGATTAATAAAATACTTGTATCCAAGTATATAAATAACAATAAGAAAGCAAACAACCAGATTTTTAAATAGGCAAAAAACCCAAATAATCACTTCACAATGAAGTTATATAGTTCATAAGCATATAAAAAGATGCTCAACAATTATTAGTCTATACAGAAATGCAAATTTTACCCCAACACAATACAACCACACACCCATTAGAATGGCTATAGCATAAAATCAGACAATACTAAATGTTGGCAAAGATGTAGATACATCAGGACCCTCACGCATTACTAATAAGAAGTAAAATGATAAAACCAACTTTGAAATGTTTGACAGTTAAACGTAAATTTACGTGCAAACCAAAAACTCCACTCTGGGGAATTTATTCAAGAGAATTAAAGACATACATTCATATAAAGATGAGTGAGTGTTCACAGCAGCATTCTTCACAATAAGGCAAAGAGGGAAACAATTTAAATATCCATTAACTATTGAATCAATAAACAAATTGTGATATATTTCCCCAAAGAAATATCACTCAGCAATAAAAAGAAATTAGCTATTGATACATACTACAAGAGTGATAAATTTCAAAAAACATTATGCTAAGCGGAAGAAGCCAGCTGCAAAAAAAATGAAATATTGTATACTTCCATTTGGGTAAAATATTGAGGAACTGAAAATTTCTAGAGAATGAAAGGGATCTGTGGTTGCTTAGTCCTTGGGAACAAAAGAACTTTTAGGGGTCACAGAAATGTTCTAAAGCTGGACTATAATCATGATTACTCTATAAATTTACTAAAAATTTAAAAATGAATCCTCTGGGATGCTTGGATGGCTCAGTCAGTTAAGCATCTGCCTTCAGCTCAGGTCATGATCCCAAGGTCCTGGGGATCTCAAGGTCCTGGGATTGAGCTCCATGTTGGACTCCTTGCTCAGTGGGGAGTCTGCTTCTCTTCTCCCTCTGTCCTCTGGCTCATGTGTGTGCTCTTTCTATCTCAAATAAATGTATCACATCTTAAAAAAAAAAATGAATCTTCAGGGGCACCTGGGTGGCTCAGTTGGTTAAGCAACTGCCTTTGGCTGAGGTCATGATCTCGGAGACCTGGGATCGACCCCACATTGGGCTCCCTGCTTGGGGGGAAGCCTGCTTCTCCCTCTCACTCCCCCTGCTTGTGTTCCCTCTCTGGCTGTGTTTCTCTCTATCAAATAAATAAAATCTTTAAAAGAAAATGAATCTTCTGAGATTTCATGCAAATATGAAAAATAAACTGAGATCATAAATCACAAGATCAGCAAGGAATGTTCAAAAAAAAAGTTTGCTTTCACTTTCTATAAAGTTTAGCTCGACAAGTTCAAAATGTGACCTAGAAATCAATTATCTTTACTACACAGTTGTGGATTTATCAACCATGAATTTACCTAAAAGCAAACTGACCCAATCATATTTATATAAACTAAAATGGATTGCTTCCGGTGACCTTGAATCAAAAGCATAAAAGCAAAGAAGAATTCATGAATTTTTACAGTGTTCTTATCTTTACTCTTTGGCAATTTATTGATTTTTCCCTAGAAACATTATAGGACAAGCTAAGATCTAGCCAGAGGTCAGCATTGGTCATAAACAAGTTTACTGCTGCTTGAAATTTTTTCTATCCAAGCTCTGTATTTCTACAATACCAAGAACTCACCATTTATTAAACACACTCATACACATACATGCACATGTACATACACACATGTGCACACATATGTGTGCACATAGGCAGGTGCACATGCTCACACATGCTGTACATGACACACACATGAACACAGGTGCTCACACATGCATCCATGCAGTGTGTGCATAAATGCGTGTACACCACTATGCCCACATTAGCCCAATTCCTCTCATTGTTAGTAGGCCACATATTTAACCTGTTTTATTCATTTTACATGGAACATGAGTAAGAAGCTGAATCTACACCCAAACTGTAATATGAAGAGGCGTGCATAACATAAACCTTCCCCCCCCCACTCAGACTGTCATATATGGCAACAAAAGTTAGTTTTTGTTGTTAGCTACACTCCAATGTAACTGCTCATTTTTAAAAAATCTTTGGTAGGTTTGCTTAGCCTCTCAGAAATGTTTCTATGCACTGCAAAAAGAGAAAAAGATGTTGCCTTCTTTTCACTGAGGTGGAAGGGTCAGGGCAGGTTTAATTGTGCCAAAATTAACAAGGGAATTTGAGGATGCCTGG
Organism: Spilogale gracilis; assembly: GCA_004023965.1. NCBI lineage: Eukaryota > Metazoa > Chordata > Mammalia > Carnivora > Mephitidae > Spilogale > Spilogale gracilis. Next base: position 9,513 of record PITA01017520.1, on the reverse strand, counting down.
GTGGCTCAGTTGGTTAGGTGTCTGTCTTTGGCCTGGGTCATCATCACAGGGTCCTGGGATCGAGTTCTGCATCCAATTCCCTGCTGGGCTCCTTGCTCAATGGGGAGCCTGCTTCTCTGTCTCTATCTCAGCCTGCTACTCCCCCTGCTTGTGCTCTCTCTCTCTCTCTGACAAATTAAAACAAACAAACAAACTGGGAATTTTAAGACATGCACAGTAGATTTTTCATATCCAGTTAGAAAGCCATGTTTCTCTAGGAAAGAGTTGAAAAGGTATCAAAACACTGCCCCAAGTCATAGTTAATTATTTTTTAACACTAAGCTTATCAAGCTAGGAAACTGCATAATTAGAAAAGTTCAGAATGATTATACAAAGTCAGAAATTATGTTTAAACTTAAAATAAGCTATGCACTACAGACCCACCACAAAGAGTACTTCAAGATGAGAGGAGTGAAGTCTTGAAAAGACTGGTATGGAGTCCAAGAAAAGGAGATGAAACATTAAAATTTTTGCAGAGCAGAAATTCAGCACAAGTTATAGATCTAAGGAGTTAGAATCAGTACCTTGGAAATTCATGTAAGTCTGGGAATGAAGCTCATGCCACAATATTCATCCACAATATGGATGAATCTGGAAAATATTCTGGTAAGTGAAGGGAGTGAGTCACAAAATACCATAGCCTGGCCACGTGGAAGAAGTCCACTTGATTGGTGAGAGAATGACCCCTATAGAAAGAAGTAACACAAGCCCAGAGAGGCATAGAGAGAACATTACTGATATCGTTTGAGCCATTAAAGCAAGCCATAACTGAAGTAAGGTCATTGGTGGTGGATTTCCTAATTAAGTAAAGTCCCCTACCCGTTCTTGCTTGAGGCAGTTTCATTATGTTACGCCAAAAGAGCTCTGATTCATGTACCTTTCCCAGCTCACATAATATCTTTATGTCTTCCAGCCTCCGAAGCCTTTTGTCTACAGGAAGACTATGACCACCAAAGGCATTCCACCCTTTGTAGCAGATCTCTCAGGGTTTAATAAAATCTCTGATTACTTTAAGACGTGGGTCATCAATTAAGAAACTATTGAATATGTAACCATCCCGAAGCATCTATTGAGTGTTTACAGTGGGCCAGGGGGCAATTTTTATGTCACGTGGCAAGATCACAACCTCCACATTTGAAAATTTATATTAGGAGGTGATGAAAAAGAATCAATGTTCTTGGCAGACCAGCAAGAATAGTGCTAAGAATACGCTCCCACCACTTAGATCCAAACCTCCACTTTATCAAAAACTTGCCCTTAAAGAAGGACAACACCCAGGAAAGGTGCAGTCAGGGCATCACCCATTTAAAAATCATTTTTCACATGGAAGGATGAACAAATTGAATAATTCATAGTCCAGGAAATACACAAGCATAGGCAGGGGAACGTTTTTTGATGTCAAAACCTTACTTGTTATAAAGCATAATCATTGGTATAATAAGAAAAGCTTATCTAACAATATGAAAATGATATATTTCTAATTATCGACTAAAAGCACACATCTCTGGAAGCTTTATTAGCAAAAGTCTATCAAACAAGTAATTTTATACAACATTTATTTTTCTTCCTAAAATAGTAATTTTTTCATTTGGTCTTCACATAAATAACACAAGTTTATCATGGAAAAATTATAAAAGATGATCAAAGCAAGAATACTATACAGCCATCCAAACAACTTCAGTTTGCTAAGTTACTACTAGTATTTTGGTGGTGGTGCTGGTTATGGGATATGTGTATGTATTTACACAGACCGATCCTGCTATTACCAGTTAGGAATAATCATAGAGATCTTATAATCTTTACATATAAATGCACATGATCTGCATAAATATTTAAATAACTCTATAGCAACCCAATCTATAATATCTAGTGTTTCAATGTACAAATGTTCTAGAATTCATTTAGTCTTATTTTATACTGAATATAGAATTCACTATATTTTATAGTATTAGACTATTAGTGATTAGTAGTGTTATAGTATTAGACTATTAGTGATTTTCTCCAAATAACTATTCAGCTATTAATGGGCTGAAGTGTGTGGGCATTTTTTTAAACTTTTTTTTTAAAGATTTTATTTATTTATTTTACAGAGAGAGAGATCACAAGTAGGCAGAGAGGCAGAGAGAGAGAGAGGAGGAAGCAGACTCCCTGCTGAGCAGAGAGCCTGATGCGGGCCTTGATCCCAGGACCCTGAGATCAGGACCTGAGCCGAAAGCAGAGGCTTTAACCCACTGAGCCACCCAGGTGCCCTGAAGTGTGTGGGTATTTTTTACTGTATATTTATGTACATTTTATGTATATTTGTCAAACTGTCCTCCACACAAACTGTAACATCTTACATTTCCACCCATCAAGCAGGAGAAACCTGCCATTCATACCGTCACCAGCATTATTGTTTTAAAAATTATTGCAAGTAATATATGAGAAAAAAATGGTACCAAATAAACATGCATATAAGTATGTAGAAAAGGCACAATATTAATGCACTGTAGAAATATAGTTGATTCTTTATAAAATAACATTAAACAGAATAGAAAAGCTATATTAAAAATACAATTTTATAGTAATTTGCATGTATCCTTACAACAGTAATTTGCATCCATGTAATTCACTTTTCTGTGAGTAACATCAATTCTCCTTCAGGTTTATGTCAAATAGACCTGTTTTAATGAATCACAAGTGAAAACAAAATTGTTTACAAGATCAAAATTTCTCAAGTGTACTATTAAAATATCAGTCAAATTCTTGGATTTTTTTTACTGCTAAAGGGTACATTATTTTAAGAACAAAGGGCTTTTATAGACTGGCACAAACAGATAATACAATGTACAACTTTCTGAAGAAAATTGGTATTTCATTAGTTTTAACACAATAGCTTGGCATGAAAAGTTCACAAAGCCTTTTCAAATGTAGCACATAATGAGGAAAATCTTCCAGTGTGGCTCTTGTTTTAATAATGTTGGGGGTTCTTGGGCACCTGGGTGGCTCAGTGGGTTAAAGCCTCTGCCTTCAGCTCAGGTCATGATCTCAGGGTCCTGGGATCGAGGCCCACATCATGCCTTCTGCTCAGCAGGGAGCCTGCTTCCTCTACTCTCTCTGCCTGCCTCTCTGCCTACTTGTGATCTCTCTCTGTCAAATAAATAAATAAAATCTTTAATAAAAAAAATAATGTTGGGGGTTCTCTTTAAAAATAAATTATTTTACATTAACCTTTATCATTTAATTGTGAGAACTGAATTGACATTTGATTAAAGTCATGCTTTAATAGAATTTTAAGAATTTGAAAATAAATCATTATATTTACAGAAGAACATATCGATTGTGGCAGAATTTCCAAAATATGTTTCCTATATCCAACATATTCCATTTTTAAAAGGGTTTAGTGGTCAAATATACTTGAAAAACACAGTTTATCATATACCCTTCTTTTAGAGATTTGCAATGTACATTAGTGAACTGAGAGCTCTGAAAAGTGCTAAAAATAAGCATCCTGTTTTACTTTGTGTTAATATATTCCAAATTTTTCAGCCAGACTCGACTTTGTGTCCCCTCCCCACACCCTGACTGACCACTTCACTCTTGTCTGGTCATTTTCTTCCTGGCTGCAAAGCCTGGAGATACAAGCTGGTCCCATGACTGCCCCCCAGCACGTTGCAAGGGTAAGAGCTGCCGAGACAGTGGAAGAGGACCACTTATGAGCAGCGCTGGGTCCTGGGGACAGCTGAGAGATGGTTGGCCTCTGGAGCACCAAAGTCAGCTTGCTCCTGCCTCCCTTAGTTCTTATTTAAGCTGACAGTGGCCTCCTTCATCTCCCTCTACTCACCATTTGGGATTAATGGGCTTTTTATTTTTGCTGCTTCTCTGACTTCTGTTTCATTCGGAAATCGTAGTGATAAGACAGTGAAGAAACTCTCATCTTGGCTCAGTCTTCAACTGACTTTACTTATTTAAAAACACATATGGTGCTGGGGCACCTGGGTGGCTCAGTTGGTTAAGTGACTACCATTGGCTCAGGTCATGATCCTGGAGTCCCAGGATTGAGCCCCGCATCAGGCTCCCCACTCGGCAAGGAGCCTGCTTCTCCCTCTCTCACTCCCCCGCTTGTATTTTCTCTCTAGCTGTGTTTCTGTCTGTCAAATGAATAAATAAAACCTTTAGAACACACACACACACACACACACACACACACACACACACACACACGGCGCTTACTGCATGTCAGGCACTGATTGAAATGCTTCACTAACAGTAATTCATTTAATCTTCATACAACCCTATGAAATGCATTCTCCTTATCGGCCCTATACTATAAGTGGAAAAACTCAAGCGCAGAGAACTTCAGTAACTTGCTAGTTACTACATGGCTGTTCCAGGATTTACACTCCTCTGTGTTAAAGCTATGGTGCTTTTTGCAAGTCGTTACTGATATTCTTACATAACGTATTCTATTCATAGGGTCTGCTCACATGGTTCCATTGTGTATTCTTCTGAAACTAAATGTCAATTTTCAACTTATGAGAACTATTCCTTTTCTTCCAAAAATATTTAATCTTGTAGTTAACTGAGCAGTTCAATCTCAACTTGTTCAGAAAATGGAACCGTGTAAAGGAAAAATCTTTTATCTTTTCTTTCTTTCTTCCTTTCTATCTTCCATCCGTATGATTTAAGGCTTGACATAGTCATTTGTAATTCCCTTCCCTGAGCCACATGTCCTTTATTTCTTCTAAAATAAGCTATGGATGGGGCACCTGGGTGGCTCAGTCAGTGTAGTGTCTGCCTTTGGCTTAGGTCATAATCCCAGGATCCTTCAATGGAGTCCAGGATCAGGCTCCCTGCTCAGAGGGGAGCCTGCTTCTCCCTTTCCCACCCTCCTGCTTGTGTTTGTTCTCTCTCTCTCTCTCTCTCTCTCTCTCTCTCCCTGTCAAATAAATAAATATTTTTTTAAAAAATTAAAAAAAAATAAGCAATGGAAAAGACATTTTAAGTGATGTAAGAATGAGATAAGTCAAAAAGATTTTTCTACTATCCATTTATTCTCTACGCTAGATAATGTTTAAAATAGATTCAGAGTATACTACAAAGATTTCAGCTCTATGCTTGTCTTCTTTTGAATTTTGAAGTGACTGTGTTTCTGGAAACCCCACTCTTGAGACGCCAGGAAAAGGCAACTGCCCATGAAGGTCCTGGAGAGATCCCCAGCCCAAATGCTTCCCTTCACTTGAAGGGGAGTACTGCCTTGACAACACAGATAGGTGGTATTGCCTTAGTGGCTGGGGGTCAGGCAGCAGGCAGTGAGCAGAAAGGAATCAGTGTTGGAGGCTGAAAAAAATGGTGATCAGTGTTATGTATTGTCAGATAGTAAAATTATCACCTATGGTAGCGTGGAAGATTATGTGCCATAGTCCCTACTCTACTCTTGGCTGTGTTTGGCTAAGCCTTTTGAGAAAAAGAGAAGTTCAGGAAAGACTAGACAAGTTATATTCACATGAAGCACAGAATAAGAGTCCAGAATTTGGATATTTAAAGGTTTGGAAAAGCCAATTTCTTCTGAATTTCACAGTAAGAGACAGGATTTTAAAAGACTTTCAGAAGCAAAGACCCTGGTAGACTCTCTTGGTAACTACACTGAATGACTGAAGCAAAGAGTGGATTAAGGATGTAGACCTTTTGTTCAGGCCTAATAGCCTGGAGTAGCCATCCTTAGGTTTAGGGAAGAAGTAGAGACAAGAAAACAGATACAAGGGACAGAAGTGGGAATAAAAAGGAAGAAAAGAAGGGAAAGCAGAAGACAGGGAAGGAGGAAGATAAGCCAATTAGAAGGCTGTGTCTAGGGGCGCCTGGGTGGCTCAGTTGGTTAAGCGACTGCCTTCGGCTCAGGACATGATCCTCGAGACCCGGGATCGAACCCCACATCGGGCTTCCTGCTCAGCAGGAAGCCTGCTTCTCCCTTTCTCGCTCCCCCTGCTTGTGTTGCCTCTCTAGCTGTGTTTCTGTCTGTCAAATAAATAAAATCTTAAAAAAAAAAAAAAGAAGGCTGGGTCTAGGAAATAACATAGCTGTGCTTATTAAGAATGTAACTGCCTAGAAGGGAATACATAAGAAGCCTTCTAAGTTTGCTCAGGAAATTGTATTTTAAAGGTACACTGGACCAAAACAAAACAAAAACAAAAACGTAAGACAATTCAAGAGCTAAAATATCCCATGAGCTCCAAGCTTCCACAAATGGTAAACTAACTCCAAAACCTATGCAGTCCCTAAGAGGGGACACATGCCAATGCTCAGATGTGGTGGCCAGATGACAATGTGCAAGAGAAAAACCTCACCCCACCCCAGAGAGAAAAGGCAGGAGCCAGGGAAAAACAACCAACCAAACAATAAGAACAAGAAAGGAAAGAAAAGGAAGGAAAGAAAAGGAAGGATGGAGGGAGGGAGGGAGGAAAGAAAGTAGTTTCTCCCTAAGAACTGAACAAGTGTCCGGTAAGAACAATGCTCCCAAGACCCAAGGAGACCCATCTCTTGGATTCACAGGATTCCAGTGGTACTGGGGACCACTGCATGTTTAGAATGAGAGTTTTTATTATAACTATCCTATAAATGTGTTACCCACTACTGAAAGGATTTGGGGTACAAAATGGGGGACACTGGTTTTGTACCACTCATAAAGGAACCACATTTCTTATTCAATGAAGAGTTCTCTGTTATACATAGACTTTGATCTGAATAAAGATACTGATGACAGTCTACTTTGTCTCCCTTTTTTTTTAAGATTTTATTCATTGGAGAGAGAGAGAGAGAGAGAGAGAGAGAGAGAGGGAGAGGGAGAGAGAGAGAGAGACACCTGAGCAGGGAGCCCAATGTGGGGCTTGATCCCAGGACTCTGGGATCACGACCCAAGCCAAAGGCAGATGCTTAGCCAACTGAGCCACCGAGGCGCCCTCTAGTTTGTCTCCCTTAAAGAGATGTTGGTTTTGTAGGAAGAATGAGAGACTTGGTCATCAGAAGGACAAAGGATGGCAGCACCTGGTTAAAAGTTTAAGAAACCTATTTCCTCTTCTACAGTCATATACATGTCCAACTTGGCTTGCAAATGGGATCCCTGTTGGTCTAGATTCTGGCTAGCGGTGTGTGAGCAGCAGAGGTGTGTGCTCATCCGGATCTGGTTCATTAAAATCCTCTGTTCTCTGTGCTCCTCTTCACCTGCAGCAACCCTACAGGCTATGTGTTAACGGGTAAAGGCAGAGGCATCACAAAGTCAACAGGGCCCACCAGAGACCTGCGGACAGCAGAGCTTCCCTGCTCCTCCACCCATTCACACTGGACGAAAACTTGAGAAAACAATAAACACCGTATTATTTTATATTGTTAAGTCTCTGAGATATGTGAGCTGTTTGCTACTGCACTTGGGCCACCTGCACTACTATCGAAATTAGTCAGTGTGCAGAATCCCAAAGAGCAAGCGAACACTGTATGTTCCCTTTGTTCTAATAAGTGCACTTATTTTTCTGCAAAAGTTACAAACAGATCTTAATGTGAATTTAAGAACAAAGACAACAGTAACAATTTGCTAATGCCATCTGTTTTCTGCCCAAATTAAGGGCTGAGGGGAATGACTTGTATAGAGAGTACTGGGATCATAACAGTTGCTACCAGGACACTACATCTAATGAATGCATTAGACCATGACTGAGGGACCATAGTAGAGTTCTTCTTATTCCCAGATTAAACTGATGGGTTAGAAATAAGAAAGGGCCACCTCAGTATCTTCATCTAACACCCGTGCGCTAGTCACCAGCATATACATCACCTAATAATGTGATTTATCCCTGGCACAGTGAACTGGATAAGGCTTCTGATGAACAGAATATTAGTTACTCTAAGTTTCCTATTTCAGACTTATAGGATGATTTTCCCATGTGAGATTTTACAAATACCTAATCACTTTTCTCTAATAAAGGATATATGTTAGATAAAAATAATACTTTAATATGATTATATTGTTACATTTATATTTATTTAAAAATAATACACTTGTAAGCGTTTCAAAGAATTTTTTTTTCTGATAGTTCCATTTCAAGAAAATTTTAGCTGAGAAGATAAGTGAAAAGAAAAAGTCTTATTCTTATGAAAAAGATTTGATTATTTTCACAGGAGAAAATTAGAATGGACGAATATTAGAGATCATGTCTGTTGATCAAAATGACACACATACAGAAAAAATACAATGAAAACATGGCTAAAAAAACTGTCAATTTGAAGATAATGTCAAGATGAAAATTTAAGCATCAATCATTATTTAATGGCTTAATAGTTTGGTGTGGTTTGGCATTGCCATGTAGACAAGATAATTGGAAGACTGAATTTTCACGTGAATGTTCTGATTCTAACCTACCAGACCACTGGTTAAGTGTCACCTTTCATCCCTCCAAATGTAAGCAATATGCAGATAGAATAGAATGTTCCTTAATTTAGAATGAGTAATATTTATAGACATAATAAATTATTAATCTTACCATGAATAATTTATACTAGAAAACTGAGATACTCAAAGAATATTTCCAATTCAGGCACATTTGAGAAGAGAAGTAGAATTTTTCAAGCCCAGAGATCTACATAAATTATTTTTTCAAGGACAACTACATTTTCTAGAATGTTTCAGATCAACATGAGCTACTGAGGTTGATTTCATATTTAAATTTATACCTTGCACCTGGTCTCATTCTATTTCCACTTCCTAATCACTGTGTTGGAACAATATCTTTTCAAGATATTGACAATGCTGTAATGTTTTGGGAATGGTGCTTTAAGGAGGATTCAGTGAAGATAATTATTCTATCTTCATGAATTTACAGCTTAACATTTCAAGTTGATATGTTAGCATATAATCCTGTAAATGTAATTAATGCAACAGCTCTATAATCAGAATTCTTTTAGCAAAAGCTGAACCTTTAGATTTGTTAATATCTTTCCTAACTCCTTTTTCATTTTTACATATTATACCTTTCCAGTTAAAGTTTAAATAAAGGTTCAAACATTGCCCTTAGATATTCATTCACAAAATTGACCTGATTATCAGAGGCCAAAGATTAGCACATTACTTCCTGAGAGAATTACACATGTTAATTGAGGGTAGAATATTAGCCCTTGATATTAATGGAAGTTATTCATGCTCATTGTGCACGTAATTTCATCATTTGCAAGTCTTGTATTAGTGCATAGATATAAAAAGGCTAAGAAGCCCTGTTTTTCAACTTAAATATTCGTGTATAATTCAACCTGCCACATAAAGCCATTTTTTAAATCTGATTATTATGTGGTTCCTCTGTCCCCTACTATCCGTGCCCTTGCTCTCCCTAGTTAGTTATTTTTACCCTAGTAGTTTTTTATAACCCTTTAACTAACATCTGATTTCCGTGGCTGGTATAAAGGAAATGTACATAAAGAAACTGTAAAGAAAAAAGGAAGGAAGGAAGGAAG
>PITA01017519.1:0-43091 GCA_004023965.1 Spilogale gracilis | reverse complement strand
GATGATGTTGTTTCTCTACCTCTGAAATCAGACTTTGTATCTATTCCTGTGACAGTGGTCTAGTCATTGGATAAAAATATCACAACTGGTAGAGACATTTGGGCTCAGGGGTTGCTTAGCCCTGGCCTTGGCTGACACAGAAAAGGAGAATGAGCTCATATCCTTATATCATGTGGATTTAGGCTCAGGAGCAGGGAAAGATGTCTCCTGTCCGGCCAAGGTGTACAGACCAACGATGTCAGCCAGGGTCCATGGGAAAGTCCCAGCATTTGTTGCAAGCCCTACAGGCATAAAACTGACTAAACAATCCATGGCTTCCAAGTAGTCTTCAAAAAAATTGTTTTCACCTCTACCAAACTGTTCTACCTTTCTAATGAATGAAAGTCAGATTTTTTTAGAAGACTTTCTCTCTCTCTTTTTTCTAGGGGCAGTGTACACAAGAACTTAAACTAAAGATATTCTAAGATATTATAATGGCTCTTACTCAAAGTTTAGCACCACGCTGAAGAAGCATGATACACTTAAGTTATAAGCTTTTCCGTGCAAGGCAAACTTGCAAGCACTTTGCATGTACTTACTCCTCAGAAAAAACCCAGTGAGGGAAGTACTACTATTACCCATATTCTACAGGTGAGACCAGAAATGGGCTCCAAACCCTGGGCTCATAAGTATGCTAATAACTCAAAGTGGCATTATTTATAAGACTATTATAATCTAGGTGCCTGGGTGGCTCAGTGGGTTAAGCCTCTGCCTTCAGCTCAGGTCATGATCTCAGGGTCCTGGGATCGAGTCCCACATCGGGCTCTCTGCTCAGCAGGGAGCCTGCTTCCCCCTCTGTCTGCCTGCCTCTCTGCCTACCTGTGATCTCTCTCTCTGTCAAATAAATAAATAAAATATTAAGAAAAAGGACTATTATAATCTAGACATCCAACAATAGAAGAGAGGTTGTTAGAAGATAAATCAAGGCATATTAAAGACTTTATGAGTTAATTTAAGTAAAAATCAGTTCTCATTAGACAGCATCAAACCAAAAGTCACTGGGAACCTTCCTTGAAAGGAGTCAAGGGAAAGACTTTGATAGAGAAGGTGTGGAAACAAAGAGAGGATATTATTTCTTTTTAAAGGATATTATCAGTTGGCCTTAGCTTAAAATCTACTTGGTTGTTTGTGATTGTTTGCCTTAGTGTTCTGATTTCATATCCTTGAGGAATTTACAGGCATAGATTTGGTTTGCTAAGGTATGCCATCATGGCATCAAAGCCACCTCAATCTAATGGCCTCCTTCTTTAATTAATTGAACAGAGAAATAAGTTTTGACCCACCTATGCAATTAAAAAACATACAGTGATAAAGTACTGTGGTGGAAGTGTTGTTGCGCTTGACATGGAAAGACAAAAGCAAGTTTCAAAGCCATATGACAATATGCATCAATCTTGATAAAAAGACACATACGGGGGCGCCTGGGTAGCTCAGTCGCTAAGCATCTGCCTTTGGTTCAAGTCATGATATTGGGTCCTGGGGTCAGACCCTGGATCCGGCTCCCTGTTCAGTGGGAAGCTTGCTTCTCCTCCCCCCTCCTCCCGCTTGTGTTCCTTCTCTCATTGTCTCTCTCTGTCTCTCTGTCAAGTAAATACATAAAATCTTTTTAAAAAAGACATACAATTGTGTAAAATATATATATTTAAATGAAAATATGGAGGTAGAACTAATTTATAAATAATGTAAAATCTAGGAGGACGTATATAAAAATGTTAACAGCAGTTATATGTGGATGATAGAAAAATGAGTGTTTTTTTTCTTTCGGTTTAAATGTTATTTCCCATTTTTACTATAATAATCACAAACTATTCAATTCAAAAGTTATATAAGCTAAAAATAAAGAAGAGTCTCTAAAAAGAACTGGTTTTATATTAAAAATGGAGTTCTTTTGTGTTCATATGGCAGAAAATTTATATTCCTGAATTGCAAATTAGCAACCATGAGGAAAAATGACCTTTGGGTGTCCACGGGAAAGCCTAGAGAAAAGCCCGGGAGTTGGATGATATCCCTAGTTACAACTGAATTTCACAGACTTGCTGGGCCCTGGTATCACATCGAAGCATTCACTTTCCTCGACATCATATCTTGTAAGAGATGGAAACAATCATTCTAAATTTAACCGATTGGAAAACAGGAAGAAACTTAGACAAGTCCATTGTATAAAGAACTGTAATCTATGAAAGGCACAAAAGCCCATTCTTATAGAATGCCCACAATGGTATTTTTTTCAGGGCACAAAAAGTATCCTTGTCACTGACCCTTTATAATACTCTGGAAAAAATGTTTAATTTTCTCCAACCTCAAAAGAATACAATCAGTGCTTTTTATTGATACTTAAAGAAGGCGAAAAATATAATTAAGAAACATGAAAGAGATCTTCAATAATTAGAAAAAAAAAAGAAACATGGAAGAGAAGAGACATTTGTGTTTGTCATGTATGAAGAGATTGTGGTTCCTTGGCTGCGGTCACGATGTGGTTGGTCTTTGACTTCATGAAGAAATATGGTCATCCATAGGGTCCAAAGAAATCCTCAACTGAGAGAAGAACAATGAGTAAAGGATCTAGATGGAGACTGACTCTAATCCCAGTTCCATTTATAAAACCTTCCTTGGAAATGTTCATCCCCTTTAGATTTCCAGACATGGCCCCACCATACCATCCGTTCTTTGCTGTTTTACTTCCTATTTTGACCCATCCCCTGTGGCACTTCCCAAAGACCTCCTCAGCCCTCTCTATTCCTTTACTACTCTTTCATCTTCACAACCATTCAAGTAATTGTCAAATTGATGTCATTAGTCCTGGCACAATCAGGGGAGGCTTCATGGAAGACATAAAAGTTTTAGAGGTAGAATGGATTTCATTTGGGAAGATGCATACAGGGGAAAGGGAATTTCAAATAAGGGGAACAGTATTAACTAAACGGAGGGAAGGAAGTCCGGGATGTGTGAGGAGGACTTCTATGTTGATAGGAAACTGTTTGAGCCATTTAGGACAAATCCTGATCTTTCTCTTATGATTACCCAGACAAGAGCTGATTTTGTCTACTTCTTGTCCCTTACTAGCTATTACAGTTTATTCTGATGCTCAATGTTCAGAGCGGGTTGCTCATGTAACTTGTTTTATTTATAACATGGTCTTTTACCCAGGATTAAAAAAACCTGAAACTAGCAATGCTCCAGTGATGTGTCATAGATGGCTTGATATGTACTTAGCCTACTTTAGGACATATTTGAACCAGCAGGATGCATTCATCTCTCTAATAATCAAAGACCAAGTCAACTTAGTTTGCCTGAAGTGGTATTCTATACAACACAGTGCAGAAAGACATACTTCATAGAGGCTTTTAAACAAGTTTTATAGTGCATGATGCAATCTGCATAAAGAACTTTCAGTTCCATGGGGAAAATTTTTTATTTGACCTAGGAATCTCACACTTGGGATACACACACACACACACACACACACACACACACACACACACACAGTGAGAGTGAGGAGAGAGAAAGAGGTTTCCTGAATGAAGATGTTCACTAAAGAAATTATAAATGTCGGGGTCCCTGGGTGGCTCAGTTGGTTAAGCGATTGCCTTCAGCTCAGGTCATGATCCTGGAGACCCAGGATGGAGCCCTGCATTGGACTTCCTGCTAGGCTGTTCTTCTCCCTCTTTTACTCCCCCTGCTTGTGTTCCCTCTTTAGCTGTGTTTCTCTCTGTCAAATAAATAAATAAAAATCTTAAAAAAAAAGAAGTTATAATGTCCAACAAAGACAATTTTTAAAAACTAATACATAATGAGTTCTTAAGTGCCAGACACTGTTTTAAATGCTACACATTAGCTCATTTAGTCTTTCACAATAACCCCATGATGTAAGGATTATTACCACCATTTTACAGATGAGGTGACTGGGCAGGTAAAGTTAATGTCACATGTTCAAGCTCATGCAGCTGGGAAATGCTCAAAAATAGCTAAGTGAATTTTGCTACATTGACTCAGTGGAACTATTTTCAAGATCATTATAAAGACTGAAGAAAGATTTAAAAAATCTTACAAGCTTACTGAAAAATTGGACTATGATATTATAGAGAGATGCACACACACACACATACACACACACATACAATTAGCAATGCTTTAAAATTGCAGACCTGATTGATGTTAGTCTAAGAAGAAGAAAAAAAGTGTTTGATATATGGATAATGGATTTGGTGTTTTTAGTTTAGTTCAGGCTGTCTTTTGTGTAATTTTATATGCTTTTAAGAAAAGTTATTATATAAAACTAGGATAAATGTAGATGACCATTAACATATTCTTGTGTTTCTGTAAGAGTTCTTGACCATAATATGGTAGCATTCTAGATCTATCTCTTCTTAATCACTATTTATCCACTATCCACTCTTCTAGATACCCATGCTCTCTTAGAAATTGGAAAAAGTAACCGAGAGGGCAAAGGTTAGATCCTAAATTTGTTATTTCATTTTTCTAATGTCTCTGAAAACTGCTTTGTTTACATAGGCTGAGAGGGTCGAGACATTGAGATATATTACGTAAGAAGCCAGGCTGAGGTCGATGCCCATAGGGCTTTGTCTGCAATGGACAGAAATGTTGCTTTAATCAGCATCTTCATTTTGCTCTGTAGATATATTGTTTGTTGTGAATGAGCAGAGAGGAACAACTTAGCTGTTAGAGCTCTGTTATTTGCTTGTTGGCAAGTGCTATGTAATATATTCGACATTCTTTGGGATAGAGATAATTATGGCTTTAGTTCCCCACTCCACCCCCCCACACACATACACACACACAGCTTAAAGGGAAGTGCACAAACAAACAACAGTATGGAAATCAATTTTATGTGATCTCCAAAGTAAAATCTTTGCTTATTTGTATTATGATGAGGCAAAATCCAAAATAGCAGAAAAACAACATCCAGAAACTAAAGTGGGCAAAAACTCTTGAAAGGATAACAGCCAGTTAATAATAACCTTTAAAATAATTCAAGGGAATTGCCATGCAAACATAGACCCTACACCCATGGCAGGAAATCTCTGGTTCTACTGGAGAGGAAAGCACATCTGTTTCTGCACACATCTGGGCCTTGACTACCTGCCCGTCCACCCTAAGACCAACACTCACAAAAGCTATGTGACTAACCTACTCATCTAATAGGGGCTTTCCTATTTGCATGTAGTATGAAATCATAAATCTGACATTATTTCAGATGAGCAGTGAAAATGGAAACCTTTAAAGTTTGTACTTTCCACAGGAAGTCTCAGTTCCCCCTGAACAGATGATTTTGATCTTGGAGTACACAGTGGGACTTTAACTTCTTCAGCTTTGGGGAGATGTTAAATTTCAAGACTCCTTCACTATCCTAAAGAAACAGCCATAAAACGTGTTTCAGGATTCAATTCCTTCAGCTTCAGAAGCTGAGACGGATGAGCTAGTTTAGGGGAAATGAGACATGACTCAACCCTTCACCTAAACAAAGATGACTCCAAATTGAACTTTTCTCCAAGTTCACCATCTCTGTAATAGAAATTTTCTTAAAGGAAATCCTGATTTTATGTTACGTATTATCCTCTTCGAATTGTGGTTTGAAATAGGAGGACTGAATGGAAGCCCAAGGAACAGGTAGATTCCCTTTTCTCCTTCCAGGGCTAGTGCACAGCCCTGAAGACAAGTAAGGAATCAGAGAGGATGTTTTCCTTCTGAAGCCACGATCTCTGGAAACTTTAATCAGCATCAATGTGGTTAAAAACAAATCTTTGGAGGCACCTGGGTGGCTCAGTTGGTTAAGCGACTGCCTTCGGCTCAGGTCATAATCCTGGAGACCTAGGACCGAGTCCCACATCGGGCTCCCTGCTCAGTGGGAAGCCTGCTTTACCCTCGCTCACTCCCCCTGCTTGTGTTCCCTCTCTGGCTGTGTTTCTCTCTGTCAAATAAATAAAATCTTTAAAACAAACAAATAAACAAACAAACAAAACAAAACAAAACAACAACAACAAAAAACAAATCTTCGGGGAAGTTTATGAGCCCTTGTCTCAGTGGATCAAGATATGTTCTGAATCAAACTATCCTAACACTAAGTCATCTTGAAATTTCTTTTAATCAATAAAATAAGGGACACTCAGTGGTTCAGTCACTTGAGCATCTGTCATCAGCTCAGGTCATGATCCCAGGGTCCTGGGTTAGAGGATTCTCTGCTCCATGGGAGCCTGCTTCTCTCTCTTCCTCTGCACCCCTCACCCCATTCATGCTTCATGCTCCCCCTCTATCTCTCTCAGATAAATAAAACCTTAAAAACAATAAAATAAAATAATTCACCAAGCCTTTGAAATCGACCACATATGAATTAGAATTGACCATGTGTGATAATATAGGAAGGGCCACTGTCACAAGAAATAAATTAAACATTACATAGATTATGTCCCTCAAGCTTTTCCAAAGAGTGAGTGATTATTTTTATCATCTGTGCAGTCTGGCTAGTGAAATATAAGACAACTGGCCTGTGGTACTATCTTGTGGCTATGGAAGAGGGAAAAGGTTATTGGCTCTTACTAGGAGAGAAGCTATATATTCAACCCTTTCATTGAAACAAAGACCACAGAACTGCCAGCTCCTTGGGAGTGAATGTCCCGCAACAGAAAGCAGACTCAGAGGCAGCTAGAATGGCTACATGTATGGGGATCTGAACTTGCTACTTAATTTTTGACACTGCCACCTCTTTTAATTCAGAAGAATATCAGGTATTGCCTTTCTCTCTTTGTAAAATGCCTACACATAGTAGATACTCACTTACGGTGTATGCTAACTCTACCATTGACAGAATCAGGCAACCATTCCCAAACAGTAGTGTGCGTTTTTAGAGGATGCTTGAGATTAATTTTAAAAGGCCTTCCTTCCCTTTGTTGTTTTTTAAAGATCTATCTTGTATGTTCTTTGGCAACAAAGAATTCAAGTGTGCTTAGAAAGATCAGAGATGAGAAGAAAAATGGGGCCAGGGAGTGGAAGGGAGGTACCCTTGAGGAATAGTTTGGTTCACTGACAACAAGAATCCATCTGTGGGTTACAGTCTGAAGGAGGAGAGGATGATTGAGGGCCTGCGATGGGGACACAGCAAGGGAAAGCTAGAGAGGCCAGACTTTGGTCGGCGGCAGAATGGGTGGGAATGTATTATAGCTCTTAGTAGTCTTAGTGGTGACTATCTCATTACGATGGGAGGAGGGTGTGTGAGAAGATGAGTGACTCATTTTAAGTAAAAGAAGATAGTGTTTGATGTAGGGAGGATCAAGGAGACTAAAGATGTAGTACAAAGTATCTAATTCAAAGAAACCATAATACAGAAATCCCCAATAAAGCTTTCCTTCCTTTCGATTTAGAAAACAGAATGAACTCACAGTGATTGCTTTGGAAAGAGGCAATCACAGAGAGGGCAAAGGTAGTACTGAAATGTATATAAATACACACATATAGGCATCTTTTCAGGGTCTGGCACCAATTAGACACCTTCAGCAATTCTTATGTTAGATGATCTGATTATGAATTTGACCAAAAAAAGTATTTTTAATAAAGCTGCATAGTAATTACAATGCTGTTCAATAAATTATTCTCTGCACTATTCTAAAAGTTTGAACTATTTCAGATGTTCTTAAATAAGAAGAAGAAAAGAAATTGTAAGTATAAAAGACACACATGGTCTTGAAAATTCAGATAATCCCACTGGGGAAGTGTTTAAGTAATTGATTTTGAGTGACTTTGGCCAGAAAGTGATGTCTTACTGCTTTCTCAAGTAATCTGGGGACCGAATGGGAATGCAGATGGTGTGATGGAAAATTTTAAAGACTTGACCCTAAATGCTCTATTCTTTTATTTCACCTTGTTGACTTGAACAAAATAAATCTCCATGTCCATAGTTTCAAGAAGCATCTGTTTCTTGTGGATATACAAGGTCTAAAAATGCATAGCATATGTGTAAGTTGCACCAAGAAATATGGCCACAGTGAACTCAGGTAAACCCCAGACGTATCTACCTAAAGGGCTTGTAGTGGTATGTTTGTGTGTAAAGCATTTGGGAAAGACCACATTCACACCAGATATCATTAGTGTCATCATTTCTACTCAGTTAGATTTCTGTTCTATTGCTTTCTCTAGCTTTTACAAGAAATTTAGGAAAGAGGAACTCTGAGCCTGCACTCAGTCATGGCTGCTTACCCAACATGGCTCCCTTCAGTTTCAACCAAGAGTTTCACTGAGTTTCAAGTAGTTGTTTTGCTACTTTGTTGCCAGTATATAGTAAGTTGTTTACTATAACTCATACCTTCTTTTCTCTAACAAGTGACTTTTTGGTTCACCCATTTCTGCACCTCATAAGAGATGACTCATATTCTCCACTAGCCACATCATCAAAAAGTCTTAATCAAAACCATGTTATTGTAATGTGAGTTTTCTGGGTTAGTTAACTTTCTCAGCTTTATACAACCCATTGGATGTAATTCTTACACAAGTCACCTACTGTTTGCTTACGTAGGGTTAACTGATCCTTTACCCTGATGCCTATATTCAGCTTTCTTTAACCACAATTATATTTTACCTTTCCAGAAAACATATTGCCTTTCAATCCCTAGATGATGAAAGTATTTCTGTATTATTTTTTCAGAGGAAATTCTTATCTCCCCAA
This sequence comes from Spilogale gracilis, assembly GCA_004023965.1. NCBI lineage: Eukaryota > Metazoa > Chordata > Mammalia > Carnivora > Mephitidae > Spilogale > Spilogale gracilis. The sequence continues at coordinate 34,378 of PITA01017519.1, read as the reverse complement.
AGTCCTGGATGACATATTCGAAGAAAGTACTGGAAATATATTCTAGTAGAATCTTCTTGGACATCAGATAAATTCAGGCTTACAACTCAACTGAAAGGCAATTTCCATGCCTCAAGTCTTTATTTAAATCTTTAACAATAACCATCCTTCATAATGTAGAACCAAAGGAATAATGTTATTTATTTAAACTGTGCTAGGATTATTTAATATTTCCCAAAGCAGATTTTTAGGATTCTCTTTTCTTCTTATATATTGACACTTGATATTCTTAATGAGCATTCTTTGCTTGAGAGAGCTTTGAGTGAGAGTTGGGCACATTTCCCAAAGGCATGAGGGTTTGATCACTTTATTTGTACCATTCTCCAGAAAGAAGAAAGTGCTTAATGGAAATATTAATCTATTGCTGATATCACAAATTATTACAAATTTGGCATCTTAAAACAATGCAGATTCAGTGTTTCATAGTTCTATGGGTCAGAAGCCTGAGTGGCCTTGACTGGGTTCTCTGCTCAAAGTCTCACATGCCCAGAATCAGGATGTCAGCTGGCTGGGCTCTTATGAGGAAGTTCTGGGAAGAATCCATTTGTAATATCATTCAGGTTACTGGCAGATTTCTGGGCTATGTGTTTGTAGGACTGAGGTCCTTAACTCCTTGTGGACTGTCAGGCAGCAATCATTCTAGAGAACAAACATACTCCTTGGTTTATGGCCCAATTCCTCAATTTTCAATGTCAGCAGCAGTGGATGAAGTCCTCTTCATGTTGTGAATCCCTGTGACCTCCCCTCTGGCCCACCTTCCCTGTATCTCTCTGATTCTAGCAGCTTTGAAGAGCTCATGTGATTGCTTAGGCCTGCCTGGAGAGTCCAGGATAATCTCCCTATGTTAAGGTCTATAGTCCTAATGACACTGGCAAAGTTCCTTTGGCCATTAAACATAGCCTATTCACAGGTCCCAGGGACTAGGGAGTGGACATTTTGGAAGAGGGTGTTATTCTGCTCAACACATTGGGAGATGTTATGTTTTTTTGTTTTGTTTTGTTTTGTTGTTTTCTTTCTGTGAGCAGAGTGGGTGTCAAGAGATGAGAACTTGAGAAAACAGTATTTTTTTTCCTGCTATTTTAGGTGTCAAGAAAAAACTAATCAGATAGGTAAATTAGTGACTTCGGGGGCCCTGGAGGAATTCTTCTTCCTTTTTTTTTTTTTTTTTAAAGATTTTATTTATTTATTTGACAGAGAGAAACACAGCCAGAGAGGGAACACAAGCAGAGGGACTGAGAGAGGGAGAAGCAGGCTTCCCGCTGAGCAGGAAGCCTGATGCGAGGCTCAATCCCGGGTTTCCAGGATCATGACCTGAGCCGAAAGCAGTCGCTTAACCAACTGAGCCACTCAGGCACACTGAGAAATTCTTCTTCTGACATTTTAAGAGATGGAAGTTCACTTAACATGTGCATTCCTGAATCCAAATCATTTTGATAGCGCTTTCACTTAATGATACATCTTTGTATAATACTGTGTTAAGATCTATCAGGCTTATTTTCCAAGTTTTTAGGAGGTATCTGAAGCAATAGAATGTGAGAGTGGAGTAAAGAACTCACGCTCTTTGATTACAGGGGTATTTTTGATTTAAGAAAAGTCACTTTTATGCGCTGCATTTGGCACTGGAAGATGGTGGCTTAGATGTGCTTAAACTATGGTCTGGGAAAGTTCAGACTGGCTTTGAAGATGGTAGAAAGGAAATTTGTGCATATTGAGCAGTTCTACCTCCGCTCCTGTCAAGCATCCAAGGATCTGAGTGTGGCTTAGGGGAAGGATGCAACTGAGTAAACCCCTGTCTAGCATCCCTCAGGTGGATATGTCCAGGGTGGAGAGAATGGTCAGCAGCCCCAAAAGGCAGGGATTTGTTAGTTTAGAGAAGAAGTCTGGAACTAGGAGCTCCCCTTGTCCTCCCTCCTATTGGGTAAGCCCACACAGCAAGGACTCAGGTTCAGCTTCCAGATCTTGACATCCATATTGTTCACACTTAAGTAACTCCCCTTCATCTGCAGGGCTTCACACTTTTCTATTTATGTTCACTTTGGGCTTCCCATGGCATGGCTTACTTTAAGTACTGTTAGGAACTAGCAATTATGTAGAACCTACAAGACGCCATGTACTGTTAACATATATTATAGAACTTCATTCAGTTTTTAAAACCATCTTATAAGGCTATGAGAAAGGTATTCTTAATTTCCTCACAATAAAATTGAGATTCAGAGGATCAGCATTCTGTTCAAGACATGTAAATGTCAAACGGAATTGGTATGATTTGAACCCAGAAATGTAAGCAGTACGAGATTGCCTGGCATCTTCGACATCAGCGATATTAGAATAAACTGTAAGCTTTAGGTAAAGAAGCCATTAAAGACATTCCTCATCTCATGCATAACTGACATTTTTGGTTAAATGAGCAGCTTACAGCAGATCTCTTCTACTTAACTGGTTCCTCAGACTTGGGCTTTTGAGGCATTTCTAAGATTTTTGAACTTATTTTTTCCTCATGAATTTTAAGACACTGATTCTAGCTATTTGCAATCATGGGATCCTCTGCTACTTTAGTTGAGTTATTTTCCTGGGTAACTTTGGAACACCAGGGGTTAATTTACTCCTCAGTTTGCCCATACACCTTTCTGCACAGCATAGAACCTATCCCCCCTCCCCACAGGAGACAGGCTCAGCAGCACTGAGATTAACTGGGAGCTAAACGCAGGCAAGTAGCCAAACCAGAGTGATAAGCATCCTGGTTTTGATGGAACGCTTAAAAATCATTTTAAGCTTTCCAGACCTAATGCAGTTAAAGATGTGGGGGTGGGAGGTCTTCTCGTGGGTTATACAAATAGCTTCACTCCAGCAACTCCTCTTCACCTAAGATTAGAAAGAGTTGCACTAACTGGGGGGAGGGGTCGCAGTCATATCAAACTGACTATCATTTGACCTGCCTTTACTCTTAAACATGGCGGTTTTTATTTGTTTATTTTGGTGACTGTGTGACTTGGCTTATTATTGTCAGTCTTTTAGAAAATACTCCATCTCTCATAGAATGGCTCTATAGGTACAGTCTATACTGGTTTACTAAACAATCTTTGGCTACTTTGTCAGGACACCATCTTCTGTTGGTTTTTCTGTTTACATGGAGCCATGATAAGAAGTGAGGCTGACAAACCCCAGTTCATTTCCACAGATGAGGATGCTGAGCACTTCTTAGAGGCCTTCATGACAGTGCTCAGTATTCCCAAACTTCGAGAATGGCCAGCAGTACAGGTATTTCTAAGAGAATGGGTAAGGCAGGGAGGAGGGTACAAATGGTATTCAGCTGCTACATACTAGGACAGCCACAGGCTTGTTAAAACACCAGAATGCTCTTGTAACAGCTGGAACATAGTTTCTCGGATGGGCCCTCCTACTACCTTCCCTAGGCACCCTGGTTCCTCTGCGGCTCAGCCATTAGCCAGCATTGGTGTCAAGTATTTTAAATATTGTCAGTGGAGATGGGGAAAGGCTTTCATGATTTTCTTTGGTGTGGGCAGGGATTTGGGAAGCAGCGTTTCAACCTATTTCACCCAAACAAAGGAAAAAGCCTGGGTCTGGGCCCTGCAAAAGACCACCGTGCGCCTTTCCAATGTTCCACTGAGCCACTCCCATGATAATTCATGAATGTGTACTCACTGTGTTAGAAAGAATCCAAGGGGAACAGGGCATCTCCATGAAGTGCTTTAAACCTCTGTTACTCCTCATCACTCTGAGGTGGTTGCAGAATTCGGACTCCTTTTATTTTATTAGCAATTAGGAAGACCTAGTAGGTGGATAAGCAGGTTTCAAGGAAAATTCCATTCTGAAATTCAACCAGGTGGCCCAGTATTCGGCCAACAATTCACACGCAGGCATCTGAAATCACATTTCTGGTTCAAATGTCCAGATGACTGCATAGAGTCATTCTCTTGAGTCTAAAGTGTATATGCTTCAGAAGCAGGCAGATGTCAGGAGAAATTTTGGTTCTCTCCATCACTGGGTCTGTGATTTCTGTCAAAGTACGTAATTTCTCTGAGTCTCAGTCTCAGAATATGAATAACGAGAATAATATATCACTCTTAGGGTTGTTCTGACAATGCTGGTTTCCTTCTGTTCGTAACGTAAGAATCCCCTGAGACCTGGACCATGCAACAGTCTGGTACTTGAGCATTACATAGGACAAGTGACAGTACCCAAGGTAAGGTCACTGGTTTGTCTAACCTACTGTCTCTTAGAGTCTTGCCCACTTTAGACCAGTCCTACTTGGATCATGTCACTCCCTCACTCCTACTTTCTTCTTGGTGCTTAGGTGTTTAGCCTTACAGTGAGCTAGTGGCTCTACTAGATTACATATCTCTTTAGGGCTTCTTCAAACTTTCACGTGTTTGAGCTTTCTTGCCTTTTAGGTTGGAAACTACTTAAGGCTAGAGCACACGCCTTCTGAAGAAGGCCAAAAGCCCTTGGCCGTTGGTGTTGGTGACTGATAGAGTGACCCATGTGTTATGGTCTGAATACTCGTGTCCTCCCCTAAATTTGTATGTTGAAATCCCAACCTCCCACAGGATGGTATGAGGGGTGGAAACCTGGGAGATTCTTAGGTGCTTTGAGGCCTCTGTTTTTATAAAGAGGTTCTAGAGAGCTCGCATGCCTCTTACCACATGAGGACAAAGCAAGAAGTCAGCAGTCTGCAATCCAGAAATAAATTTCTGCTGTTTATAAATTACCCAATCTATGGTATTTCTGTTATAGCAGTCCAAATGGATTAAAGCTTCTGTCCAGCCTAGATGGAGTTCACTGTTGTCTCCCCAGAGATCACTGGATTGAGAACTAAAACTGATCAGAGCATGTGCCACTCACAGATCCCCTCCCAGGGCTAGATCTCTGCTGCCTCATTTACTTCCATGCCACACTTGAAAATGGAAGATGCCATTATCTCTATTATGTTGTTGAAGAAATGCCACTCATCCAAGGTCAGATGGCAGAGACTTGGACCTTGTTTCACTTTGCTCTGGACAGCAAACTCATTTAATATTTTATCTTGTAATCTCTATAACCCCTGACATGCCCTTCTTCTCAGATTGGCCAAATGACAGCTTATTACTGGGATGAAGCCTTGATGAATGAAATTGTCTCAATTGTTAGGACAGCACATGGTCTGAGAGGCTGATCCTGGTCAGCCAGAGTATTACAAGAGAGATGTTTGAGAAGGTAAGGATTGGTGCACAAGGAGTATAAGTCTAATGACACCCAGTGGGTGTGGTTGGGAAATGAAAGGTGCATCGAGGAAGCCTTCAGATCACACTACATGTTACCATCTGATGGCTTTAAGAGTGAGATCTGATTGAGACATGAGAGTAACAGATTTTTGTTAACTGATCTTTGAACTCTCTGCCGAGTGTCTGTGTGTACAAGGCATGGATAGAACAGAGCTCAGAGAAGTGAGGGAAAAAGACAAGGAAAAGCCATGCTCTTTTCTTTGTATACATCTGTGAAATCCCTGGGTCTGAAACAACATGGTCTGAAGGAGGAGGCAACGTGGCACTGAATCCCAGCCAGGTTATTCTTTATATGTCAGACCTTGACAGAATCACTTAAACCATCTGGGCCTCAGGTTTACTCATCTGTAAAATGGGACTAATAACAGCCACCACCTCCCTGAGCTACTGTGTGTATTAAATTAGGTACTATTTACAGAGCACAGTCCATGCTTTATGTGGGGCAGGTGGTTCCCCTCACTTGCTCCTCCATTCATGTGTAGAAATAGAAGGGGACTGACCAAATTCTATATGGGCAATGAATGGGAACCAAATTCAAGATGACTGGTATCATTTTTCTTAAACAGCATACAGACAAACACACATATGGAGTGTTTGATAGGATAGGAAGCTAAGAATTGCATCCAAGGACAACAAGCCCCAGGGTGGTTTGGATAAAAAAAAATAAAAATAAAAATAAAGAAAAAAAAGACAGAGCTGTATTGTTTATTTTGGAAAATCACTTAGGGCTAAAGTGTCACCACTATGGTCATAATTTTGCTTTGGGTCGTGGAGATCTGTGCATGTATGTGGCCAAGGGATCGAATTTTCCCTAGCAATGTTGAAAAAAGACGCACAAATAAACTTGTGTCTCTATCACAGGCTGTAGCCTTCCGTGTTCATCAAAGCAAGAATGGTAAGTGTTAAATCTATATGTGTTTGACGGCTATTTCTCAGGAACAACTGGTGAGGAGTTTGGGGCCAGAGCTGGCCTGCCCTCCAGACTTAGATACCACTTCCATTATAGGATTCCGCTGGAGCTAATCATTTACATAAAAGAAGAGGAAAACTAAAGCTTAGCCAAAAACAGCCCCCAAGTCCACCCCCACCCCTGCTGCCATGAAGCTGACATAGCAACTGGGATTAACATGTAACCTGAACCAAGGGAGTTTTTGCAAGTAAGATGAAAGCTGCCATTTAAGGTTTTTTCAATGGCACCAACTGGATTAGATTTGCTCTTGAGCCAGGCGTCTTTTGACAATCCCTGGGAACTGTGTCTACTTACTGGAAGGCAGAGTTGATGCATGCAAAGTCAATTAAAAAGCTAAATGTATAAAAGACAGTGGCTTGACACATTTCATGGTAGGCATTTTCCAAACAACCCTGGCTTTATTTATCAGAGTTTTTTATGCAGAGAAGTGGCAGCGTGGGTAGTGATCTGAAACTGGAATCTGAAAATCAAGGAATAAAAACAACCGAATGTAGAGGATCAGAGAAATTCTATACCAGCAGAGATGTTTCTATGAGTAATACTTCAATCTTATGCAGAACTTCAATTTTTTAAATGAGATCCTTTATATTGATATTTGAGTATAAGTGTGTGTGTGTGAGTGTGATGTTAAAATCTTTGCTTCCTATACCCTATGTCATTTCTTGTCACCTGCATCCCCTTTTCACAAGTGCCAGATGAGTAATACCTTTGTTGTCGGGGTAAATGGAGGTTGAGCTGAGGCTTCTATCCATGATGCTGATTATTTTTCTCTTTGAGGACCTGATGCCTGCCTGTAGTGTTCTCATGGACTAAGCCCTGGGACCACGTGTCCCTCTGTATTCTACACTATTAGAAATAAACAGGTAAACCTTGTTTATCAGGGGCTGTAACAAATGCCTTGGAAAGATGCCATTAGCTTTGAGGAGAAAAGAAAGTCTAGAGTGAGTAAATTATTTACTGAGTGCCTTTTAAATCACAGAGGTAGGCATACTACCAGGTCTTCTTCACAGATATTTCATAAATATCCTAAGAATAAAACATCAACTCTATGTGACTAGGAACTTATAATGATCTTAATTCATCACGTTGCTTTCAAGACACAACTTGGCAATATTTTAGTTAACATATCCCTTTCTTTTAATTTCTAATCTTCTAGGCCACATATCCCCATCTTAAGTAGATGGCAAACTGTGTTTCCTAAAAAGTCTGACTCTTAATGTGAAACTCAAATTATTTTCATTGCAACATTATATGAAACACTCTGATAAATCTTTGGACTGATGTTTTATGCTATTCCTTGTCATCCCTGATTTTCTATAAATTAGTTCTTTTATCTTAAAGCCTGTGGCTTACTTTTGTAGTTCTAAACCTGGAATAATGTAAAGAGTTCAGGAGAAAGACGATATTTCACTCAGTTCCTTTTTCTCTGAGTTTGAGTAAGTTCACATTTTCTGGTCCTTTTCCTATCACTCAATATGGTTATCAAATCTGAGATTATACAGCAACGTGGAATTATGAGACTATATTATTCTGACAGCTATTTAGAACTCTTTCAGCCAACTTACCTTCATATATCATTAGACCAGCTTTTCACATATGCTCATATCTTTTTTTTTTTAAATATTTTATTTATTTGACAGAGAGAAACATAGTCAGAGAGGGAACACAAGCAGGGGGAGTGAGAGAGGGAGAAGCAGGCTTCCCGCCGAGCAGGGAGCCCGATGTTGGACTCGATCCCGGGTCTCCAGGATCATGACCTGAGCCGAAGGCAGTCGCTTAACCAACTGAGCCACCCAGGCGCCCCTGTATGCTCATATCTTAACCAATACCTGGCAAGGAGGATGAGATTATCATCTGGCACAATCACAGGTAGGGTGGACATTTATCAGACTAAGCTTTCTTTATCAAGGAGGAAGGTGACAGATGTGTGTTGTGTGAGTGGCCAACAGTGTCTGTTGTAGTCTGCATAAGACTTGGGTCCGGCCAATCAAAATCTAATATTCAGGGATGTATATCAGGTCTCTTAACACCAGAAAAGGCCATGAGATTTTGCTTAGACTTCTAGAACTCTTGTGGCCATTCCTTGTCTGTAAGTATGAATCTGAAAGGGTCTAAGTTCTGGGGTACTGCCATCATCGTGTCTCAGATGGAAATAATACCACTAGCAATTCTGTACAGAACACAGAATCCTAGGGCAGAGTTCCAAGTGCTTTTTGGGCCTTAACTTATTTAATCTTCGTGATAACCTATCAACTATGTCCATGTTGCTGCTACACTAGACTATTGGCTTTCTGAACCTACGCGATGAAAGGAAAAACCGAGAAATAGAAACCAAGTTCTAACTCTATCATTTGAGCTCTGACATTTGTCATGGTTCGAACTTTCCATTACATGAGGCAATCAAATATTCTACCATTTAGGCAACTTTCGGTTGACTTTTCTGTCACTTGCAACTGAAAAAGTACTAAATGACACAGAAACCACTCACCTAAGTCAACGAGGAAAGTGAGGCCCATGTGCAACGAGGAAAGTGAGGCCCATGGTTTAATTCACTTGATCAAAATTACACTGCTAATTTGTGGAGTGGGAACACATGTCCTAGACTTCTGGTAAAATGTTCTTTTCTCATTAATAATGATAACTGACATTTGTTGTACACTTCTTATGGACTGCACTATTACCTATTAGATGCACTATTACCTATTCCCTCCTCAGCAATCCTGAGAGGCAGGCATTCTCATTTGACAGAAAAGGAATATGAGATATAGATAGGTACATGACTTGCCTGAGGTTGCTCAGAACCTGAGTGGAAGAATGGGGATTCAGACCACTTCTGTGACCCGAGGGCCTGAGTCTTGCTACTGGGGGCTCTCCTGCTTCTGATGAAATGTTGCTCACAGTTGTTATCTACGCTCTGGGCATAAAGCAATGACCCTGACATTGATTTCATGGGGCATCTGCAGAAGCATCTAACCCTCGTTGGTCCTTTATTTTGCATTTAGCAGAAAGGGCTATGTAGTCTAACCTGAAGATATTTATTTATTTGTTTGTTTGTTTGTTTGTTTATTTATTTATTTAAAGATTTTATTGATTTATTTGGTAGAGAGAAACACAATTAGAGAGCGAACACAAGCAGAGTGAGTGAGAGAGGAAGAAGCAGGCTTCCCGCTGAGCAGGGAGCCCGATGCGGGGCTCCATCTTGAGACTCCAGGATCATGACCTGTGCCAAAGGCAGATGCCTAATGATTGAGCCACCCAGGTGCCCCTGAAGATTTTTTTTTTTTAAATTACAATTCCTCTAAATTAACATTGCTTTTTATTGATAACCCCATAATAAGTTTTAATGTATCTTTTCCTGCAAAGCTTTTACTTAATTTCAATTTGTGTTGTGCAAGGAGCCACATGGTTCAGAAAAAAGTCATGGCGCTTTTACCCAGAATATATTAGTTTTAGTCTTGGTTTTCTCAGTTAACACCATTTTGATTTTAAGATGCTACTTAAATACTAACACTTCAATTTTTCTCCCTTAAAAATGCAAATAATATGTACATCTTATCTATTTCAGAGTTGCTGTGAGTTGAAAATCTGTAAATGATGATTTAATATAAGAGGTTGTATTTTAGGGGCACCTGGGTAGCTTAGTTGGCTAAGTGTCCTACTCTTGATTTTGGGTCAAGTCATGATCTCAGGGTCATGAGACCGAGCTGCACATCAGGCTCTATGCTGAGTGCAGAGCCTACTTGAGATTCTCTCTCTCCCTCACTATCTCCCTCTTCTTTTACAAGTACGTTCTTTCTCTTACAGTTGTTTATGTAATTCCTATGAATTGGGAACTAGAGGCATTTGCATAAAAGAGAAAAAAAAAACCCCAATTTTTCCCAGTTTAATGAATTGCTGGAGCTCAGAGCTTAGCATGTAACCCCTATTCATGCCAAATTAGTGGAAAAGAAGAAGCATTATCACTTGACATTTCCCATTGGCACCAAGTGGATTAAGCAACTCATCCAAAAGCAGATATTTTTTTCCCCAAGAGTGGCAATTGCGTCTTCCAAGTATAATATGCAAATATGGAAAGTTTCAAATGTCAGGAGAAAAACAAATTGGGAGACAATCTAAATGTCTTGATTGGCACTCTTGGAAAGTATAGTTTTCTCTTTGTTCACAAAGGAAAACCGGTATCAGCAGGCAAGTTCCTCCCATGGGTGTCGAGGCCAGGCCTGGTATCCGGCATAGCCTTTGTTCACGATCACTTTGGAAGATAGCCAGTTGTGGAAATGGTGGTAATACCAGTGCAGCTCTAGGTAGATGTATTCTCCCTCTCCCAACTCCATTTCACTACCCCTTCTCCTTCACCCCCACATGCCCATATTCTTTCACTTACTCATACCGGTGAGGAGCTACCATATCCGGGACTCACAGTCAGTCATGACAATCTCTAAATGTTGTGCTCATTGTCATCATGCTCATTACCAGCCCCTTCATCATCATCATGATTCCTGACATTTATATAGAAGCGCTCTCTAGTTTATAAAGTGCTCTCCTATGAAATCTTTACAATAAACTTGCATGGTACTGTTTTGATGCCTGGGTGAATGCAAAAAGGGAAGATTTTCTAGTTGAAAGACCTTTGCTCGAACTCTGGCTCAGCTCAGGGAAGTTCAACACAGACAGATTAAGTACCACTTCACAACAGGAGCTGTGCGTGGTGCCCGGACTTCTCTAAACTGCAAAGCAGTTCACATCTCCAGGGAGTCCGTGAGCTGCCTTCCTGCCCCTCACATAGCTGGCCATTTTGTGGTTAAACAAGTGGTTTTCACCCTTGAGTCCAAGGGCCTCAAGGTATTCACAAAAGGGGAACCAGGGTCCTGAAGTTATGGTCAGTATTACAAAATTATAACCTTGAGCGTGGAAATGGAACGCTCACTCTGGAAGAGACTGCACAGGCTAACTCACATATAAAAAAGGTTGCATGGGCAAATTCCCATATGGAATAGACGTTTTTGAGGTCTGGTTTTGCAGGGAGGCTTTCTATCTGACCAGAATAAAGAGCAGTTCACTTATCACAGGACGTAAATTCAGAGTTTCCCTGACCATGTCTGGTTGACCTGCCGCTGTGGCTCTCTCCAGCTCATTTGGTCCATCCTGCTGAAGGTTCCCCAGGCAACACTTTCCCAGACTGCCAAACATTGTGGGGCTCTCAGAAGTCCACTTGCTGCACACAAGCCACATCATCCCCAATTTTGTTTTCAATTCCAACATAAATGTGTTTGCAGATCTGAATACTAGCTCAGAAAATGTTCTGTATCTTGATTGGGATATTAGTTATATATTCGTATGTATGTGTCACAATCCTCAACCTTTTACTTACAATCTATGCCTTTTTCTCTATTTAAATTTTATCACAACTTTAAAAATGAGATGTATTATCCATTTCTGGCATTTCTGTTTAGGGAAGCTAAGAGGCTTCTGAAAACTGAGGGGTTCATTGAAAACTTTGCTTCAGAAGTCCACCAATGTCCATGCTACAAATTGCCTTTAAGTGAACAGTGTTTGATTTCTAGAAATACATAATGTGATTGGTGGGGGTGGGGGCAGGTTAGCGGCAGAGCATTTTATCCAGGTTCAAATACCAGGGCCAAATACCAGTGGTGGATCTTGGTAGAACATGATGACCCTCCACCTCAGGTCCTAGCCCCAGCAGATCTGAGCAAGCACCAGCTGGGGCCCACACACCCGTTAAAGCAGCTCACCTGCCCTCCTACTTGTTACCAGGCCGTAGGTCTCAGTTACAGATGGAAGGAAGCCTCTCCTGTGGAGTCCAGTCCAATGTGTTGCTTGTTGGAGTAAGAACTTATTCCAGCCAAAAAGAAGAAAATTCCTTGTCTACTTTTAATGAGCGGTTCATAGAATTTGCAATAAAGTGCATCACGGGAAAAGAAGGAGAGTCACCCCCACGGTGGCACTGTCATGTCAATCCCTGAGTACTTATAAGGCAATGACGGCCAAGCAGGCTCACATGGCACCTCAAAAGAGGCTTTCTTTGCCCTGACATTCCTGGGGGAGCGGGCAGCAGGAGCCCCTCAGTGGCCACCCAGAGTTTTCGGAACTTAGTACCTTTCTCAGACTCTGTTACTCCAATACTCACTGCCAAACAAGATCTTAAGAAAAATTGTCTGAGAGGGCTGCCTAATGTAGACTGTCATAAACGTTTAATATTAAATACCCTCTGTTGTTGGACTGGATGAGAAACAGCCGGGGTGTACTGAGTCCCTGTGCCACTCATATATATATGTGTGTGTGTGTGTGCGTGTGTGTGTGTGCGCGTGTGTGTATGTTTATATACATACATATATTTATATACACCAAAAAACTTGTTCTTACTGGTAAGTAGAATGTTTTTGCCTCCATTTTGAAAAAACATTAGGAAAATCCCCAATTCCATGAAAAATACAATCATGTACTTCAAGCAAAATCACACCTATGGGAGATTTTCCCCTTCCTTTTCCCACATTTTAACTGCATACTGGTATTTCCCAAGTGCTTAAATGGATGGATAATACATATCATTTTTAAAGTTGTGATAAAATTTAAATAGAGAAAAAGGCATAGATTTAAGTAAAAGGTTGAGGATTGTGACACATGTATACGAATATATAACCAATATCCCAATCAAGATACAGAACATTTTCATCATTTCAGGAAGATCCTCTTGTCTCCTGCCTGCCAATTTCAATCTCATAGATAACCACTGTTCTACTCTCAGTGTTTTCTGGCTTATCTGCTATCTTATTGCTTCACATGCTCTATAATATTTGATGTTTTCAGGCATATCTGTTATCTTAGTGGGGGTAAGTGATATTTCATCCTTATTTTAATTTGCATTTCCTCAATGATAAATGATAATATTTTTTCATGTGCATATTGAGCATTTGCATATCTTCCTTTACAATGACTCCATCTTTCCCTGACATTTGGAAAATTGGGTTGTCTTTTTAATAACTGAATGTGTAGGAGCTCTCTATATACTTTGTATATAAGTTAATAGTACAGATAAATGCAAACATTTTCTCTCATTGTGGAGCTTGTATTTCTTTTTAAAGATTTTTTTAATAAGCAGATAATTTCATAGATTTTGATGGAGTTCAATTTATTATTTGTCTTACAGAAATTCAGCCTAGTTAAGGTTTCGACAATACTCTATTTTTTATTTGTTTGTTTTCCTAGAATATTCCAGAAGCAATTAAATGGCACAACTCACCTCCAAAATGCAAGTCTCCAGAATACAGCCTCTTCTAAAGACTGAGATGCCAATTGAAGCCTTAACATACAAAGTGAATGTTGAATGTTCAGTAGCTTTGTGGGTCCTGAGCATCAGGGTATCATCATTCACAGCATGACCGGCCCGAAGAGTTTCAAGGCCCTAATTTTGGTGTTATTTTTGGAGATGACTTGGTTTTCTGTAGTTTTGGCTTTCTCTAGGATCAGAGTCATGATTTGCAGCAAAGGCTGCCAAGCTAAACTTTTCTCTGGGTGAGAAAGCACGTGTTTACCCACGTGCAAACCTGAGCTTTCATGTCTTTTGCTATAATTGCATCTGTAAAACCTCTTCCTCAAATATTACTCTTTGCCTCCGTGGAAAAACAGCATCTTTAGCAAAAATGGACAAGTGAGCAAAGGTTTCCCCCAACACCACCAGAGAGGTAGCATTTAAACATGGAAGTGGCTTGTGTAACCTACTTTTCTTCGGTTTTAAAATAACAGCTCATAGATTCGCTTTTGTTTTTCCTTCTTGACCCTGTGACCCCTGCCCCTGTTTTACTTGAAAAATTGCATCTCGTCTTCCACAGGCAACCACTCAATCCTGAGCTTCTCCTACCCATTCCATCAAAATGGGTTTAGGTAAGTTACCAGTTCTCCAGACTGGTAATTGCTGGATTGAGAAGAAGAAAAGGATTTGCCAGTAATATGTGATTGCTTGGATTTCTCAGTGTCAATTATTTTTATTGCTGTCTGTCTAGTATTAATTACTACTCACAATTGGACAGTACATAGACTATAACACGTAACAGAGGCCCTGGTAATTCTCTAAAAAAAGGGGGTTGTTTTGATTTTTTTGTTGTTCTTGTTTCATAGCCAGCTCTGAGTTAAAATACAACAAAAAAGTCTTGTAGACCACCTATTTGCCCACTTAAACTGGTGTGTGTGCACACATGCATGTGTCTGTAGGCACACATCTTGGGGGAAAAAAATCACTGTTTGAAAACAAAGAGGTAGGGCGCCTGGGTGGTTCAGCGGGTTAAAGCCTCTGCCTTTGGCTCAGATCATGATCTCAGGGTCCGGGGATCCAGGCCTGCATTGAGCTCTCTGCTCAGCAGGGAGCCTGCTTCTTCCTCTCTCTCTGCCTGCCTCTCTGCCTACTTGTGATCTCTCCCTCTGTCAAATAAATAAATAAAATCTTAAAAGAAAGAATACATTGAGAAGTATTGCTAGGAACACAAGAAGAGATATTGTTACATTATTTGCACTAATGAGAAAAGAACAGTTCCATTAAAAAGATCTTAGGATCGCTGAAAAAGTGTTGCTGGACATATGACATATAGATGGAAATCAATATGTATATACTACACAAACACTAAACATATTTTGTTTTGTTTCCAAAATAGTAAGTTTTCATTAACTTTATTTTCTTCTTTGTTTAAAGGTTTTATTTTATTATTTATTTAAAAGAGAGAGGGAAAAAGAGGATGAGCAGGGTGAGGGGCCGAGAGAGAAAAAGAGGGAGTTCCCTACTGAGCAGGGATCCCAATGCAGGGCTCAATTCCAGGACCTCAGGAGCATGACCTGAGCTGAAGGCAGATGCTTACCCAACTGAGCCATCTAGGTGCCCCTTATTTTTTTCTTAATTACAAAAATATTCATGTTTACTGTAACATTTTAAACAATACAGAAATGTCAGGGACCGAGCATGATCCGCCCCTCCCTCCATGCCCAAGCCACTGGAAACTTTGGTGGAGGTACCGTGAATGTGAATGAAAGTCCCTCTGGGCTTTCCCCACCAAAAATCTGGAGTTATGCTAATGTTGTGGTCATCAACACCATCTTTACTTGCCTTTTGTTCTTCCTGCTCAACTACCAAACTGAGTCTATTCACAAACTTCCCTTTTAATGGTAAAGGTCGGTTTCTTAGAAAGGCTTGACTCTGCCTGCAATGAATCACTTTGTTTAACTTTAACCTAACTGCATCCCATAACTTCCTCACTTTTGAATAATAAAAGACTGGGGCCCTTGACAGTCAAGAGAGACAGAAACAGAGAAGCAAAAAGAGAAAGAGAGACAGAAGCAAAGAGAGCAACAAAAATAGAAGCAGACAGAGAGCAAGAGAGACAGAAGGAGAGAGAGAAGCACAGCAAGAGGGCCAGAGCCAGAGCTAGAGAGCCAGAGCGTGAGCCTGAGCCTGTTTCATAGGTCTCTCCTGACTGACTTCGGGTCTGTCAGCTTGCATCAGATTTCCCTGTCCTTGTCATTATTTCGTCCACCAGACATCCCATGGTTTGGGACCCACATCTCTGCTGAGGGCTGGTCCCCAGCAACAAAATGTATTAAAAAAATGTGACTCTTGTCCCTAATAGTCCCATTCCCTAAGGAAACCAATCTAGGCTCTTTTAACAAATGCATTAAAAAAATGGACACAGAATTTATTATGCTTTGCTGTCTTTTTCTTTGAAACAGAAATTGAATCATGCTATGTGCATATTATCCTAAAATATGCTTTTGTCATTTATTGATGTATTAAAGATACTTTCTAGGTATATATTTGAATTACTCTTTGCAAGACAGCATAAAGATGAATTTACTCACTATATTAGTCTGTTAGGGCTGCCATAACAAAGTACCATCAACTGGGTGGCTTAAACAGTAGAAGTTTATTTTCTCACAATCATGGAGTCTGGATAAAGGTACTGGCAGGACTAGTATCCAGAGAAGTCTCTTATCGGTGTCCTCACATGGCTTTTCCTCTGTACATTCACATTCTTAGTGTCTCTTCCTCTTTACAAGAGTGGTGATCCTAGAGCATTAAGGCGCCACCTTAGGAGCTCATTTAATCTCAATTACTTCCTTAAAGTCCCTATCTCCAACTATAGTCACATTGGGAGTTAGGACTTCAACCTATGGATTCTGGGGGACACATTTCAGTCCATAAGACTCACCAAATCTTCCACTGGCTAACATAGCTGGATTATTGACCAATTTAGCTGTACCTTACAAAAAAATCTTAATTTTTTAAAAAAAGTTACACACGAGTTATATAAATAGATAACATTAAAAAATGAAAAGGATGGGGTACCTGGGTGGCTCCGTTGGTTGAAGGCCAACTCTTGATTTCAGCTCAGGTCATGATCTCAGGGTCCTGAGATTGAGATCTGCCTTGGGATCCGTGCTCAGCGGGGGTCTGCTTAAAATTCTCTCTCTCCTTCTTCCTCTGCCCCTCCTTTGTCAATGCTCGCTCTCTCTTTCAAATAAATAAATAAATAAATAAATAAATAAATAAATAAATAAATAAATCTTTTTTAAAAAATGCAAAGTATAGAGAGGAAATAAAATTACTCACATTTCTCCATGCCAAAATAATCAGTCAACATGTGGCAAACATCATCCTAGATGTATATGTGCAAATAGAGAGAACAGGTAGGTAGGGAATTAGTCAGGGGGGTGGATGTATAGATGTATAGATAGATAGAATATGTTAGATAGGCAAATCTATAAAAAAAAACATACATACTATTTTTATTGAAAATGCTAAATTTGTCATTACTAATCTTACTAAAAAACATGAAAATAAAGGAACTGCTGAACTTTTAAAAAAGGTTTCTAAAAGATCACTCATATTTTTAAAGTTTGGAAAACACTAAAGAGCTATGATCATTATTTCTAATTACATATTGTAATTGTATGTAATATATTTATCAATGTCTTATGACTGAAAAGGAGAAATTTCTGTGCTCTTTGACTTCCAATGCCCTCTCTTGTGTTTGTTTAGTTATATAACTATTTTTCCATTGTCAACATTTATAAAATGTACATCCAATTCTGAAGCCTATTTCCCATATACATTTAAGTCCAATATAAAAAAAAAAGTCATTCATGGCTCACTAATAATATTTTTGTTAGGGCTTCTCCAATCCTGAACTATCTTGATTAACCTTTGAGAACAGGAATTTATCTTCAAGTATGTTTACCAAGACATGCCCAGCATTCACTGAGTTCCTGCATGTCTAAGGATCTATGGCTTTTGAAGAGAATTTGACTTGATGTAAACTTTTCTTTATAAATTTGTACATATTGTTCAAGTATCTTTTGGCATCTTAAAGTCTGGTGAAGGCTTTTTTCTCACTTTTATGTAAACAGTTTTCTCTAACTTGTTACCTACATGCTTCTGTTTACTCTTAAAACTTGGTAACTACACCATCTTTATATCAGTGTTGAGTAAAACTCATTTTTCCCAGATCACATTCCTCCCATGGGCAACCATCACATTTTTTAATAAGTTATCTTTCCATTTATTTTTCCTAAAGTGTATGTGTGTAAATATACACACACACTGACTTTATACATATATATTTTATGATGGATGGATATATATGCATATATATATATATGTACATATGTATATACATGTCTCTTCTTATCCCCCTTCTTAAAGAGAAGCATATTATATATGTGTTCCCCAATGGTTTTTTTTCATGCAACAATATTCCCTGGAAATCATTGTATAATAGCATGAAGAAATACCCTTATACCTTTAACAATTAAACAAAACACAACAGTTTGGTGACATATTATAAACATGGTAAGTCTCACTTATATAAAGCATTCATATTCTCCAAATGTATATACATAGGATCTTATATCGTGTGCTTTTGCCCCCTTGACTCTCCTTCAGAATAATTACTTTGAGAGTCATTGTGTCGCTGTGTTCATCAGTAGCTAACTCAGTTTTATTGTAGGTATCCATTCCACTGTCTGGGTGCACCACAATTCATTTCTAAACCCACCTTTTCATGAACAACTGGGTTGCTTTCAGTTTTGAACTATCACAGAAAAACATTTCTGGGTAAGTGTTTTATGGATATACACTTCCCTTTGTCTTGAGTAAAGCCTAGGAGTAGAATGGTAGGAGCACAGAGTAGGTGTATATTGCACTTTTAAAGAAATTACTAAACTGTTTTTCAAAGTGGTTGTACAGTTGTACATCCCACAAGCAATGTGTGAGACATCCATCCAGGTTCTTTACATTCTCACCAACAGGTGGTATAGGCAGTCTTTTTAATTTTAGGCTTTGTAGATAGGAGTGTAATGATATTCATCATGGTTTTAGCTTGTATTTCCCTACCCATTGGTGATGCTGAGCATTTTCATGTGCTTATTTCCCATCAGTATAGCCTTCTAGAGGAAGCATCTATTCAAATTGTCCATTTTTAAAAATTGAGCTTTATTTTTCTTGTTATTGAGTTTTGAAAGTTCTTCAAAATAAGATATAAGCCCTTTAACGAATATATGTGCTGCAAATATTTTCTCTATCTCTGGCTTGTTTTTTCATTCTTTTAGGAGTATCTTTCAAAGAGAAGAAGTTTTACATTTTGATCAAGTGCAATTTGTCATTTTTAAAAATCTTATGGGTTCTACTTTAGCTATCATATCTAAGAAATATGCCTAACCCAAGGTCACAAAGAAATTTTTCTGTTTTCATTGATAAATTATATAGGTTTATACTTCACATGTATTATTATTCACATCTATTACCCATTTTGAGTAAATTTTTGTGTATAGTGTGTGGTGTAGTTTGGAGTTATTTTTTTGCCTGTGTATATATCCAATTATTCTAGCCTCACTCTTTGGAAAAGATCATGTGTTCTTCACTGAATTGCTTTTGCATTTTTGTAAAAAAACTCTCTTTTCTATATGTGTTTGGATCTATTTCTAAATTATATTCCATGTCATTGATTTAATACCCCATCTCTCTGTCCTGACACCTATGCCACACTATCTTAATTACTGTAGCCTTATAATAAGTTTTGTGATCTTGTAGTATTAGTCCTCTAACTGATCTTTTTAACCCTGTTTTGACTATTCTAGGTTTTTGTGTTTTTTTTTTTTTAAGAGAGAGTACATTTGCACACATGAGTGGGGGAGGGGCAGAGGGAGAATGAGATCATGACGCTGAGCCAAAATCAAGAGTCAGGTGCTTAACTTACTGAGCCACCGAGGTGCCCCTAGGTTTTTGCGTTTTTATATGTATTGTAATGAGCTGATTAATTTCTACCCCCCCTCCCCCCAAAAAAAATCTCTGCTGGAATTTTGATTGGGATTTCATTAAGTCTACAGATTACTTTGGGGACAGCTGATATCTTAAGTCTTCTGACCTATAACCAAAGTGTGTCTCTCAAAGAAACAGAACCAATAGAATGTTTATATGTAAAGAGATTTATTATAAGGAACTGGCTTACCTGAGTACGAAAACTGGTAAATCAAATTTGCAGGGTGGGCTTGTGGACTGAAGACCCAGAAAGAGCCCATGTTGCAATTCCAACTAAAGGCAATCTGGGCTAAAATCAGATAATAACATACATGAAGGCAGCCTTTCAAATAACTACAAGTCTGAGACATCTAATTTTTCAAAAACTTGTTTCTAAGTGGTTTGCTTAGAAATTGCACACACAGTAACCATAGAAAATGTTAAAAATAGCTGTAATGTGTACATAATCCAGTCAGTAGGTTTATTTAAGGTATAGTTAATGGGTACAAATTTGTTGTAGTAATTATCCTTTTTAAATAACCATTAACTATATCATATTTTTATGAGAAAATTTATTTTGATCACCAAATTAAGTGATCCCTTTAAATCCAACAAATACAAGTTCCAACTTAGTCTCAGAAATGATTTTAGATGATTTGTTTACATTCTCTAATTTAATCTTTATAATAACCATATAAGATGTAAATGGGAGATAATTATCCTTATTTCACATATAAAAGATGGAAGGTTGGAGAGTTTAAATTACTTTTCCATGGTTATTCAGATTATGGCAGAGTTATGATTCAACCCCAAGCCTCATTTTTCCCCCCATTTTACTTTGTGGTCTCTTTCTGGAAACATACACATACCTGGCCCTAAGAGCTGGATAAAGAACTCTTTTTTGATTCAGATCCTTGCATTCTATAGGATCACATATATTCATGTGATAGCACTTATTAGAATTCATTGTGTTTTAGCATATGGGCTCATCTCTCCCAGTAGACCATAAGCATCTTGAAAATGGGTTCTATGTCTTATTCATCTTTGCAAACTCCATGGCAAGTACTGCCAGTCATATATAGGTATTTTATAAAGGTTTCTTGGATTTCGCTCTTAGAACGTTTTTGTTGTTTTCTTGGTAGGTCTCTGAGCAAGTGCTTTGGGAAAATTTCTCCTTTGTTCTTTTCCCCTCACTTTCTGAAACCTGATAGGGAAAGATAAAGGTCTACATTTGTTTTACAGTGAGACTTTTAGTACAAGAAGGATAAAGGCAGATTGACTTTAATTTTCAAAGCACTTGGGTTGGGAGAAAGGAATCTAAGACTAGAGTCTTACTTGAGGGACCAGTTGCCAGGCTGGGGAAGGAGATAAAGAATGGCCATATGTAGCAGTCCATTGTCTTTCTTTTCTTTTTTTTCCCCCCACTTCTACCTGTACTGTTATTACAGATCATATCTTAGTGAACCACGGATGGGAGTGTGTTGTATGTGTGGGTGGCTGAGTTTTGTATCAGCTAAAAAAGAAATGCAATGAGTGCCTATGACCATTTTGTTACAAGGGTTGAATCTTTTTCATGCAGGTACAATTATGATAAAGAAAAGATATAATGGGACAAAGTCTGGCTTATGATTATGAAGAATGATAATTAGATTAAATGAAGAGGGAAATTGAGAGTTGATTATGCCCACAAGGCTTGGACAGGATGGGATATGGAGGGCATGAAGGGAGATGCTCCTGGCCAATTTAGATGGCCAGGCCAATCTGGAAACCTTATCCTTCCAGTAGTCCCTAAAGATTCTACCATAGTGGAGGAGCAGAGTAGTTGCCACGATATTGGAAGTTTAATTATACAGATGAGGACATGTTCTGAGTAGAGAGGAAAGGTATGATATTATACATGGCCATCTAAGAAGGCCACCAGGAACAGGAGACATGGCTGCCTTAGGCACTCTACTCTCTTCCAATAATATGTCCACTTCCCTGGTGGAGGCATTAAGATTCCTTTTCTGCTAGAACTAAGGTAATAGGCCCTAACTAGCTCAGATATTCTACAAGTGTTAAGCAAATAAATTCAGTTATACATTTGGCAGTAACAGGGATTAATTTAACTCTTGGAAGTTTTTTTTTTTTTCCTAGTAGCCTGGCAGATAACCATACCCATCCACACAATATGAATCACTTAATAACGAATACCAAGAGTATCTTTTATTTCAAGGGTAACAGAACTCTAATCATATGCCATTAGAAACTTAAAGATGTCCCTACATAGCATATTCCTTGTATATATAGAAAAGAAAAGCCAGAAAAGTGGATGAAATGGAGAACATGAAATCATTAAAAAACATAGAAAAATTAAAAAAATGAACACTCATATAAGAAATAGTAAAATTAGAATACAGAGTAATTAGATTTGTGTTCATGTTTGAAGCAATAAGTTCCAAGGAGACAAAAAATAATTGCAATGTATCCACATAAACATCAAGTCTTTCAATTCATTATCCCTTCCCAACTGGGTTTTCTCTTAGGATAATATGCTAATTTCTAGGTTGTTCAAGTTTTTCTCCTTGAGTCATATGTAAGCTATTACTTTCTAGAAAGGAAAAGGTGTTTTCAATGAAGGACATAGTACTTAATGGCAGAGAAGCTAGCTTAATCTAAAATGCACAGTAATAACCTAAAATATAAATGTGCATGACTCCATTTTGATTCAAATAGATGATTAAATAAATAAATAGGGGCAATGGACAAATCTCCCATACAAAGGGATTCAAAATAGTTAACATAGATACTCTGCCCTCAAGGAATGGGAACTTAACTCCTTACCACTTAGGTTGGACTTCCAAAGAGGACAGAAGGAGAAGACGAGCAAGAGTAGCTTTACTTGGAGAAATCTGGCAAATACCACTTCAGCCAAGTGGTCAAGGTGATACAACACTGATGACTCTTGTTGATATTATATGCCCTTGATGGAAATGAAATTTTTCTCTGTGATTTTAATCCCAGTCTCATCATGAGAAAAAAACAACAGAGAAATCCCTATTGAAGAACATTCTACAAAATACCTGACCAATACTTATCAAAACTATCAGGGTCATCGAAAACAAGGGAAGTTTAAGGAACTGTCTCAGCCAGGAGGATGGGAAGAGACAGAATAATACTGTATCCTGGATCGAGTCCTCAAACAGAAAGAGGATGTGAAGGAAAAACTAAAAAACAAAAAACAAAAAACAAAAAACCCAAATCCAGGATGAGGCATAGACTTTGGTTAACGATAATGTATCACTATTGATTCATTAGTTGTAATAAATGTGCTGTATTAATGTTAGATGCTAATAGGTGAAACTGGGTGTGGGTGTTCTATAAGGACTCTCTTGGTAGTTTCATATTTTTTCTGTAAGTCTAAAACTGCTCTAAAATAAAAAGTTTATTTAAAAATATGCAGAGGATGAGTAGGGAAAAATGCACAGTAACTAAAGTGTAAAGGGTCCTATGAAATAATGGAGAGGATATATGTTGGTCTTTGTCCTTGATTCCTAACACAGACCTCCTAACACCATTGTGATCTCTCTCTTTTTAAAAGTTTTTCCATATATTTTATTAGATTTATTCTTATTTTATATTATTTATTGCAATTATTAATTATATTTTTTGAATTACATTTTCTAATTTCTTGTGGTAGTAGATACATATTTTGATTATGTCCTTTGTAATCTCTTAAATGATAAGAGCACTAGGAGTATCTTTTTTCTAGTATTTGGGAGTTCCTAACATAGATCTCCAAAATTCCTTGGAATTTCTTAGCTATTAACAGTGTTTTTGATCATTGGTGGGCTCCTCGATGGGGCTGGTGACCCGAAAGACCAAGCCACAGTTAAAAGCTTGGAATATTCAGTCATACCCCCAATCTCCAGAGAGGGGAGAGGGGCTAGAAATGGAGTTAATGATCCATCATGCCTACATGATGAAGCCTCCATAGAAATCTCAGAAATATGGGGTTTGGACAGCTTCCAGTTTGGCAAATATGTGGAGGTGTTGGGAGAGTGGTGCCCTTAGAGAGAGCATGGAAGCTCTGAGCCCCTTGCTACATACCTGCTTTACTCATGTCTTCCATCTGTTTATGTATAATATATTTCATCTATTACACATAATATAAAGAGTAAACCAATGGTTTTTCTCAGTTCTGTGAGTTGTTTTTTAAATTAATCATATCAGAGGAGTAAGAATCTCTGATTTATAGCCCATGGGCTATAAGTGGCAACCTGGACCTGAGCTTGGCATAGGAGGGGGGATGGTCTTATGGGACTTAGCCTTTAACCCAGGGAGATAGTGTCAGAATTGAGTTAAACTGTAGGACACCAGACTGGTGTCACAGAATTGCTCAGTATGGGGAGAAAACTCCACATTTGGTGTCAGAAGTGTGAGTGTGACCATTGTGTGAGAGTAAAAGAGAAGCTCAGGAGAAAGAGTGAAGGATTCTTTACAGATCTTACTTGAATAGAGCACATAGCACTTAGTGAAATTCTAGGGGAATATTTCCAGAATGTGATGAAAGAGGAACAGGGACCAGGGGATACATGGCTGAGGAAAAAAACTGAAAATTTTATAATGCAGATCTTTACAGAATCTGCCTCTTAAGTTTATTATTGATTTAAATATTATATAATACCACATTTTTATTTAAATTAAAATAAATAAATTAAAATTTATTTAAATTACTATATAAGATTTCGACAACGAGATTTGAAATGTAATTCTCCTTTTGTGATATATTATCTTATTTTGCCTTCCCTTCTCCCCTATAATACACATTAATATTTATGCTCAGTCTCTCCCTTCATTCTCCCATTCTGTTTCTATGTTTCACCATCTCCATTATCTTTATGTCCTGTTTTTCTGCCCCTCTCTCTCTCTCTCTCTCTCTCTCTCGCTCTCTCTCTCTCTCTCTCTCTCTCTCTTACGCACACACACACACACACACACACACACACACACATACATTTTTGGGGACAAGAAGGCAAGAGAACATGGTGTACCTTTGTGAAAATATAATGAAGGCAATAAAAGCAATGGATCCCTCTCTTTTAATAGTAAACTTATTCTTATTTACAGAAGACTAGTACTTGATTTTTATTATATTTTTATCAGAGAAATATCAAAGGAGGATCCATTTGAAGAATATGAAATAAAGTGAGCCATGCAACAGAAAAGAGTTTGAAAACTCTTTCAAAAATGTAAATATATATCTCTATAAAATCCTTTAGTTAGACTCTTTAAAGAAAAGATTTATTTATATTACAGAGAGAGAACATGAGCACACAAACAGGGGGAGCAGCAGAAAGAGAGAGAGAAGCAGGTTCTCTGCTGAGCAAGGAGCCTGCTGTGGGGCTCAATCCCAGGACCCCGGATCACAACCTGAGCTGAAGGCAGACACTTAACAGATTGAGCCACCCAGGTGCCTTCTTTGTTATTTATTTATTTATTTATTTATTTATTTAAGAGAGTGAGAGAGAGAGACAATATGAGAGGGGAGAAGGTCAGAGAGAGAAGCAGACTCCCCGTGGAGCCTGGAGACAGATATGGGACTCGAAACTGGCACTCCAGGATCACAACCTGAGCCTAAGGCAGTGACTTAACCAACTGAGCCACATAGGCGCTCCAGGTGCCCTCTTTACTTAGAGTCTTAAAATTTATCTCAGAGGCAAAAAAATATAGTAATTTATTCCCAAGATTGTTTCTCCCTTTCTTTCCATGTCTATTTTGTCACGGAATGTTGCTTATTCTCTTCCCATGTACAATAATGCAGAAGATTCCTGGTTAATCCACCTTGCCTGCGTTTTCTTCCAGTTCATTCATGTATAACAGAAAAAATTATATTCCATACATTTTTTTAACCATTTCTTTCTCAAGATTTGTCGGTACTTAAGAGACATAATCCCAACTCCAATGCTCAACCAACTTCTCCAACTCACTTTCCCCCAGCATGGTGTGGCTCATACAAACAGTTTTGCTTATTAGTTTGTTTTCCCTTGGCCTTGCCTTGAGTTTTCTTGCCATCTCATCTTATTCTAGTTCTTAGTCTTGTTATGCTCATTGCTCAAATCCTAATACTACATCCTCTTCAGATGCCTCTGACATTTGCCCTGTTGGGAACTGTTTTCTTAAAATGTAACTCCCATTTGGTTGTAACTATGACAGGTCTGGAACATTGTTGAAAGAGTTCCCAATTTTCCTGTTCTTGTAAAGCTTTTCTTTCAGAGCACAATGGCACTTCATTGCATTATATGTCTATGTAGCTTACTTGTCATTGGTGTTACTTAAGATTTAGCATCATGAGGCATAGGAAGGGAGGCTTCGGCTGTTCTATGCAGTTTTAGGTGATGACTGAATAGAGACAGATTTTGCATTCCACAAAAATTCACTTCCAGCATTAAATAGGCAAGCATGGCCTGATCCAGTGGAGTGTTCCCAAACCTCCATGACTCATGCCCCCGTTTATCAAAGACAAAGTCATTATCTACCTCCAAAGTGCAAAGACAGAACATTAGACTATCCTTTCTCCCCCAATCAGGCTATAAGTATTTACTCAATATATGAGCAATTTAAGATGTCATTTCATTCTTATCTGTATTTTATGGTCACACAAGCTTCTAGCTTTGGCCACAGCAATTGTACTGCATGTCTGAATGAATGAATGGACAGGTTTTATCTGAATGCTGTAGTACCAATAGTTTGTTATTTTGATAGATAAATCATTCCCTGTTTGTAGGTTTTTAATCTTTCTGTTTTGTCCCCTGCATAATTCACTGTAATCTTCCATATCAATAAAAAAAATCATTTTTTCATCTATTTTGCCCTTTAGATATTTTGTCCTCCAATGTCTCTTCTTAAGCCCCTACCTTTCTTTTTGCTTTTTTCCTAAAGATTTTATTTATTTATTTGAGAGAGAGAGAGAGAGTGAGAGAGAGCATGAGAGGGGAGAAGGTCAGAGGGAGAAGCAGACTCTCTGCAGAGCTGGGAGCCTGATGCGAGATTCAATCCTGGGACTCCAGGATCATGACCTGAGCTTAGGCAGTGGCTTAACCAATTGAGCCACCCAGGCTCCCCAAGCTCCTATCTTTCTTATAAAAATTAATAATAATTAACTACTTATGTACCCAAGTTTTCTTTTCCAAACATTCTGTATCATATATCAATACTTCAAAAAAGAGATGATTAGAAACTTCATGTGTGAAAGCAAAGGCTTTTGTCATGGGTGGTCCTAACTATATGATAATTAAACAGCAAGGTGTTATTATTAATTGATGGAACTCTAAGTGTCACTAGTGTTGGTCTAATCTCTTAGGTAGTACTTTATCCCAGAGAAATTGTCTAATTTTCTACATGGGGATCTAAGCAAAGCATTATCAGCAATACTCTGGATGCTGAGTGGGGAGATAAGCTGGATTTTTCTCATTTAATACTAGATTTTTACATAACCTTTTTTTTTTTTTTTAAAGATTTTATTTATTTGACAGAGAGAAACACAGCCAGAGAGGGAACACAGGCAGGGGGAGTGAGAGAGGGAGAAGCATGCTTCCCGCCGAGCAGGGAGCCCGATGCGGGGCTCGATCCTGGGTCTCCGGGATCATGACCTGAGCCGAAGGCAGTCGCTCAACAAACTGAGCCACCCAGGCGCCCCTTTACATAACCTTTTAAAAATATTTTATTTATTTCTTTGACACAGAGAGATAGTGAGAGAGGGAACACAAGCAGGGGGAATGGGAGAGGGAGAAGCAGCCTCTCCGTTGAGCAGGGAGCCTGATGTGGGGCTCCATCCCAGTACCCTGGGATCATGACCCCAGCTGAAGGCAGACACCCAAAGAACTGAGCCGCCTAGGCAACCCTTTACATAGCCTCTTTTTTCTCAAGTGGCTTCCCAGTTTGAGCACTTCCTGGATACCCTGAGTTCAGTTTCTCACATTTGATTGACCTATTCTGGACAACCACTTAATCTCCCACTTCACTGGGAAAGGAGTAAACCTCTTAGTTGCATAGAACCGAGAAAAGGATGTGATTATTTAAGACATTTTATAATTTTTTTTCAGAATTAAAATCAGACCAACTGGAACCTTTACCTTCAAAGGTACCAGCCACCTCCAATTCTTGAGCCTTTTTAAAATAGTGTTGTGAAATCTGGCTCTATTTTTTGGCATTGCCAACCATATACTTAGCTTTTTTCATGATATTAAGTCAGGTACAACGTGTTCCTTTGCTTTTTCAGTTTTCAAAATGTTGATGCATCTCCGTTGCGCTTCTTTTTTTAACTGTTACTCTTTGCTTTGGAGGGTTTTGAGGTTTCTTTTTTAACCCTTTATTGTTTGGTGTTTCCAGAAAGATCAGCAATAACATTGCATCTTCTCAACTTGCTCTGTCTGACTAAAAGTGTCAATTCTTTATGTCATTCCACCCATTCTCATTTTGAGCTCACTTTTCCCAAACTTCTCTGACTACTTTCATGATGATGACCCCTGATTCTTGATCTCAGCCTTGATCTTTCCAGAGTTTCTGAGTTGATGTTTCAACTCCCTTCATCAAGGTTCTATGCCGAGTGAGCCACCAGTGCCTCAAGTTCATCTTCATCAAAATGGGACATATCTTGCTTTCCCACTAAGAAAGATCTTTCACTCTCTGAATATCCTTATTACTTCCCATTTTAATCCATTACCAAATCCTATGAATTCTGCCTTTATGATTTCTGGCAAATTTTACTTCTTTCTTTCCATTCCTATTGCTGTGCCTTAGATCTGGGAAATCAAAATAGCCTCCTAACCTGCCCGACGATTCTAAAAACATCTACCATGTTTAAACTACTTTGACTTTATCATTATAAGTGGAATCAAATCTAAATTTCTAAGCCTGGCAATTTGAGATCCTTTATGATTTCACTCTAGTATACTTTTCTGATCTTATGTTTTATAACACCTCTCTCAATTAACTAACAAGCAACTTCCCACCACAGAACCTCTGTACCAACTGTCCTGTGTGCAACACCTACCTGTTTCCCTAATCAACTTTTGTTTTCTTCAGAGTGTACCTCAATTGTCTAGGTCAGTTTTTGTTTTTGTTTTTTGATATAGGCTTTCCTAGAGATGGTTATTTCCCTTCCTTGAGAGTATTTATTTCAGTTTTGGTGCATTTCTTTGTTTTTGTTATGTTTTGTTTTGTTTTGTTTTAATACTTTAGTTTGTCTGCTGCGGGGTGAGGATTGAAGAGACAGTGCTTACTGTAAGCTAATGACAGCATTTTTCTGGCAATAAATTTTTCTTCAGAGAATTGTGGTTCATTAAACAAAAAAGAGATATCTTAAATTTAAGCTCCAGGTTTAACAGAATCAGTGACAAAACAAGAGTAGTTGAAGAGAATGGCAGGTAACTAACAAATGCTGTGATTAGAAATCCCCAGCTGGTCATTTTTTGCTAAAGTGATGTAAGAACCCAGCATCTAAACCTTACAGCTAAGAAATTACCATAAATGATCTTCTGACATCAAATCGAGAACACTCATACCTGAGCGGGATGGAAGTTTCTGAGAGAATAATCAAAACACAACTGGAAAATACCATACCACGAACTTGGTATCATGATGACTTTACAATTCTTTATAGCTATAAACCATTTAACATTCTTCAATAAAAACTCAGAAAAGGCCGAATAGCATGCAATTTTCTTTGGCAAAAAAAGCCTGGTTTAAACACAGTGAAAAGGTTTGCATGGGTTCAAAAGGGGTGACAAAGACACTGTTTTTTGCTATCATTGGCCTGTGATCAACTTTTGTGTCCAAAACAAATGAATCTGGATGGAAGTAGTTAAAAGACTGAAGTGAACTTGTCCAATTCTTTTTAAGATATTATTGCTGCACTATCCTCCCTCATTTAAAATCTGTGTTGGGAGATAGAGACAACTTCAACTCAATGAGTCACTTCTACTTCCTAGCCAGAACAATTAAACTTCTTGTATAAAACATGACCTGAAGCCTGCCCTTCACCACATCATCCCACCTCAAAAATTCCCAGGGGTCAGGTCTGACATTTAACAGCTCACAAATTCAATTTCTTCGCTGATGAAGCCAACTTCATGCTTTTACAAATGAATATTAAGTTATCGCAAATTTTCTTCTTCAACATTTTTGGTAATATATAAAATGTGTTGTCAGTTTAACTGCCAGCCTGAATAACTTTATGCATGCCTCTTTATCATGATGAAGATAGCTTTCATAGGTCAGCTGCCCGGAGAATGATAAAAAGATGAACAAATCCTCCATCCTCTACTTCCTGTTCTTCACCCACTGACTCTCCAAGGGAAGGAAGGCAAGAAAGAAGGAAGGAAGGAAGAAAGGAAGAAAGGAAAGAAGGAAGGAAGGAAGGAAGGAAGGAAGGAAGGAAGGAAGGAAGGAAGGAAACCCCCCATAAATATAGCTATATGGTCAATCTAGTTGGTATTCCTACATTATCCTACCAGTTACTGAAACAGTTAATGCATTTTTGCTGCTTTTTTATTGTTAGCAGCTGAGAAGCTTTTCTCCTCCTCCTCTTTTCAATTGTTATTGATCTCTTGCCATAGTTTGCATACAATCCCCTAACAGCATTAGCTCATTTTTACTCCAGTTTTACAGATTAGCTCATCTGGGATATGTTCTTTGGTTTGTTGGTGTTGAGGGTTCAATATATCTTAATTTTCATTCTTAAAGACATTCTCAACCATAACAGGTACTTAATGAGTTTGCTCTCCTTTTTCATTATGTGTTTGATTTTCTTGGTAGAAGGAAGTCCCAGATTTTTTATTTATTCATTTGTTGGTATCTATAGCAGGTAGATTTATGTGGAGAGTGAGAAAGGGTTTTAGATTACTTTCCTTTATTTCCCAATTATTTCTGAAGCCCATCCTCTTCCTGGAAGGTATATTTGACATTATTGTAATTCAGGTTCTATTTTCATCCAGTTTAGTGTAACGAAAGCATCTGCCACTTCATTTGAATAAAGGGCTTTTCCTCTATTTAAGACAACTCACTTTTGTTTACAGTTATTCAAATACACTCTATACTTCCTACTCAGGAGTTAGAACTTAGTTAAAGACAAGTTTAATCAAATAAATCCACCATAAGTCCATGGGAATATTGCTGCCTCCTACTTTCAACCCTTGTAATGTACATAGTGTTCATGCAGCCTAAGTCCAAATATGGTTAATCACGTTTTTTTTTCCTACTTGTCCCAATTTTGGATCTCAGAGAAAAATAGGAGATCCAGTGCCATTCTATTTCTGAGCTTCTTCCTTTAGGTACTTAAGCTACTATTTCTATGTCTTTATCCCTATTTCTAGCTCTGTCTTTGTGCTGTTCTCTGTTTGCATCTGTGTCTACATGTACATCACCTACAGTATAGATGTAGAAGTCTCTATGGTTTACTAGCTCTCTGTAAGGGGTTGGGCCAAACATACCATCCTATGTTAAAGGATGAGTAGGGCTCAGTTCCTTTCCTTCAGAAGAAGCTGAGCGTAAGAGGCAGAGACGTTAAGACATGTTTCAATTAAATGGAGTAACAGTGGGAATAAACAAAGTAGCATGGAGCCTGATAGGAAAGATTGTTTGTCTCTGCTTCTGAACTGGGGAAAGTTTCATGGAGTGGGTGAAACTTCCTGACAGATGAGTAGGAGTTTGCAAAACAGAAATAAGGGTGGTAGTGTTAGAGAGAACAGTATGTGCAAAGGTGCACTTAGCTAAATGTTTGGTCTGTTTGAGGAACAGCAAGAGAACCGGGTGGCTGGAGTCTGGGTTGTGTGGGATGGAATGGCAGAAACCCAGACTACAGGGATGGAAAAGACCTATGAGCTCATCGTCCCTTTTCTCCACTTTGTCCTTCTCTATCTCAAAGCCAAAGTGTCCATGGTGTTCTCATCCATGGCTGGCCCAGGAAAATGGCTTTAATCTCTTTGAACTAAAAGAAAGGAGGTCAAGAATGGAGACAGGCTAGAAGCCAGGTCACAACCTGTCTTCTCAATGCCAAAAACACTTTGGTTTTACATGTGAAGGCCTGGGTGCTTTTTAAATTCGAGTTACTCAACATTTAGGTAATGTGCTATTTTTAATCTGTTTGCTAAAGTCAGTCATTCCTCATCCTTAAATTCATTTTTGTAGATCTAAAAAAAGGATAAAATGTCATTTGATGTACCTTCATGAAATTGCACTTGATTTACTATTTCAGATTCAGAGTTGGCAGTAAGATGAGTGATGAAAAAACAAATTATTTATCGAGTCTTTCCTCTTTCCCCATGCACACAGTGAGAATATTTTTCCCTCCTCCAGAGGAACCAAGAGAGGCCTCTATACCTCCACTAGGGAACAATTTAATCCCTTATTCCATTTTGCCCAGCATGAGTGCATGCCTATTAATTATAAAAGGTATTCCATTGCAGTGATGGCAGTGGACATTACATAATTGTAATTCCAGATAAGATGCACTAGATTTGTTTTTTAGGAAAACTTTAAAGTTGTGCTTCCAGAGATAGCAACAGTTTAGTTCATGAGAGTCTTTTACCAAGCGTACTAGAAATTTTAAAGAGCCAAATGCATTTTTCCTCCATTTGTAAATACTAAGTTAAACATTACATAAGTATTATGCTTCATGAAATATCAAAAAATGAAGGTCAGCTTATCCTTGGGAATTAAGTTAAAAGTCACAGGTAGAGTTTGAAGGCATGGCAGTGTTCCAGAAATAATCTAGTAATCTATAATGAAATAATAAATCCAAAAGGAAAGCTGACACTTGCTTCATTTTTTAGCTTTTACAATGGGTAGGCCAGTTGAAATGTCAAACATAGATCAAAATACACTAAGTCTCATGCATATAGCATGAAGCAAACTTCCTACTCTAAAGCATATATAACCTGAAATGTGATAATTAAAATATTGCAGAAAATTAGCAATAAGGCTCAGAATATAGCTTTTTTAAAAAATAAAACTTACAAAGTGTTTTCATTGGCAATCTTTTATAAGACTTGATATTCAACTTACTTTTCACATCAAAATGATGATATAAATCTCAAAAGTATTTTTTCATGATCTATAATTGCCTATGTTAAAGTACCACAATATTGAAATATACACAGTGTAATTCATCATTATTAGAGTTCATGTGCAATTTATACTCTACTCTGGGACTATGTTTTAGTTATTCCTATGTTCATTTATCCTTAGAGATTTTATATAATTATATAAGAAAAGAAGAAGAAGAGGAAGAAGGAGGGGGACCAGGAGAAGGAGGAGGAGGAAGAGGTGGTGGAAGTGGTAGAAGAGGGGAAGAAGAAGATGAAGGGGAAGGGGAAGAAGAAGCAAAACATAATAGATTCATACATTGTTAGTGTCTCGTAAAGAGCGTGAGGTTTAATATACATATACAAATATATGTATGTACGTATGTGTATGCACATAAAAATTTATGACTTATATTACAGTCATTTCCTGAGTTACTACATTTTGCCAGGCATTTTGTCAAGTTCATGCATCCATATATTCAATATAAGCCTTCAAACAACTGTAGGAGATAGGTAACATTACTCTTATTTACAGAAGAGAGAAGATAATGAGCCAGAGGACGTTTTAAGTAATCAGCTGAAGTTCAAAGCAACAAAGCTGGGATCTGAACATCTCTGTTAAGGCTTACTTATGCCCAGACCCTTAATCACTACAATGTATTACCTTGCTGCCACTGAGGGAGTGGGCATTTTAACTTCTAGTTGACACACATAATAGTCTTGATTTATTTTTCGTTTAAAAATAAAAACAGCCATTCCCTAGATGAGTTATCAAGAGTAGAAACGAGTATAGTTAGAAATTGAGACACATTTAAATGAATAGTCTGCAAATAAAGTAATTTTCTTTCATAATTATATCCTTGGAAAAAGAGAAAAGATTATCATCTTCATTGCTTGTTTTAGAAAATTGCCAATCCAGAAGTCTTTATTTTTGTATTCCTAATCAGAGTCACTCTTGCTGTCATTTAAATCTCTTTCCTTTCCCCTGCATCTTTTTGGGAAGGAAACCCAAAGGGATTAACTGATAGCTACCTTTTATTCTAATGAGTTAATTTTAACTCTGGAGTCCTTCTTTAATAGTGGTTATGAAATTCCGAATTATATCATCATTTTTTAAAAAGAGGAGATCATGAGATATAGAGTTTTATAGCTCTTCAAAATATACCTTGGATTGTTTCCTTTGCTGTACAGAAGCTTTTTATTTTGATGAAGTCCCAGAAGTTCATTTTCGCTTTTGTCTCCTTTGCCTTTGGAGACATGTCTTGAAAGAAGTTGCTGTGGCCGATGTCAAAGAGGTTACTGCCTATGTTCTCTTCCAGGATTTTGATGGATTCCTGCCTCACGTTGAGGTCTTTCACCCATTTCGAGTTTGCCTTTGTGTGTGGTGTAAGCGAATGGTCTAGTTTCATTCTTCTATATGTAGCTGTCCAATTTTCCCAGCACCATCTATTGAAGAGACTGTCCTTTTTCCACTGGATA
Organism: Spilogale gracilis; assembly: GCA_004023965.1. NCBI lineage: Eukaryota > Metazoa > Chordata > Mammalia > Carnivora > Mephitidae > Spilogale > Spilogale gracilis. The sequence continues at coordinate 250 of PITA01017519.1, read as the reverse complement.
TTTTTTCCTGCTTTGTCAAAGATGATTTGACCATACATTTGTGGGTCCATATGTGGGCTCTCCACTCTGTTCCATTGGTCTGTTTCTCTGTTTTATGCCAGTACCATGCTGTCTTGGTAATCACGGCTTTGTAATAAAGCCTGAAGTCAGGTAATGAGATGCCCCCAGCTTTGCTTTTCTTCTTCAGCAATTCCTTAGCGATTCGGGGTCTTTTTTGGTTCCATATAAATTTTAGGATTGTTTGTTCTAA
>PITA01017518.1:0-35783 GCA_004023965.1 Spilogale gracilis | reverse complement strand
CTAGATACATAGTGTCAGAATTGAGTTGCATTGTATGACACTCGGTCAATGTCCAGGGAATTACTTGGTGGTCCTGGGGAGAGTCCTACCCCTCACATTGGAAGTAATGACCAGAAACTTTACTGCTGTTTTCCCCATTTATTTAATTTGAATATAATTGTCATAAGGAGAAAAACAGTTTTTTCCAAGTCTGAGAATTACTACAGATATTATCGGTTGAGTTAATTATAACCAGGTCAGACTAGAATAATCGGGTAATTCTTTCTCTTCTTTTCTTTTCTTTCTTTTCTTTTCTTTTCTCTTTTCCTTTCTATTTTCTTTTCTTTTTTTCTTTTTTCAGTATTCCAAGATTCATGGTTTATGCCTCACACCCAGTGCTCCGTGCAATAGGTGCCCTCAGTACCCACCACCAGGCTTTCCGGTCCCCCACCCCTCCCCTCCAAGACCCTCAGTTTGTTTCTGAGTCCAAAGTCTCTCATGTTTCGTTTCCCTCCCGATTTACCCTACTTCCCTTTTCCTTTCCTTCTCCTACTGTCCTCTATATTACTCCTTATGCACCACAAGTAAGTGAAACCATGTGATACTTGACTTTCTCTACTTGGCTTAGTTCACTCAGCATAATCTCTTCCAATCCAGTCCAAGTTGCTACAAAAGTTGGATATTCATCCTTTCTGATGGAGGTGTAGTATTCCATTGTATATATGTACCACATCTTCTTTATCCATTCATCTGTTGAAGGGCACCTTGGCTCTTTCCACAGTTTGGCGACTGTGGCCATTGCTGCGATGAACATTGGGGTACATATGGCCCTTCTTTTCACTACATCTGTATCTTTGGGGCAAATACCCAGTAGTGCAATTGCAGGGTCATAGGGTAGCTCTATTTTTTAATTTTTTAAAAAAATTTTATTTATTTGACAGGGAGAAACACAGCCAGAGAGGGAACATAAGCAGGGGGAGTGAGAGAGGGAGAAGCAGGCTTCCCGCTGAGCAGGGAGCCCGATGTGGGACTCAATCCCGGGTCTCCGGGATCATGATCTGAGCCGAAGGCAGTCGCTTAAATCAACTGAGCCAGCCAGGCACCCCTATTTTTTAATTTTTTAAAGAATCTCCACACAGTTTTCCAAAGCGGCTGCACCAACTTGCATTCCCACCAACACTCTAAGAGGGTTCCCCTTTCTTCACAGCCTCTCCAACACTTGTTGTTTCCTATCTTGTTAACTTTGGCCATTCTGACTGGTGTAAGTGTGGATTTGACTTGAATTTCCTTGATAGCTAGTGATGATGAACATTTTTTCATGTGTCAGACCAGAATAATCAAGGGGTGGATACCAAAACAGAGAATAAATTTGGTTCAATATTCTGCAAAGATAAAACAAAAATTAATAATTTCTCACAGCTTGCTCACAGACAAGCAAGTATCAAGTTTGAAAGATATATAGCAATAAACAAGTAGAGCTAAAACAGAGTCTTACAGGCAAGTTTATGAAAAGTAAGCATCTCAACTTTATTCTAGCTAGGTAAGAAATAGAAATCTTGGGGCGCCTGGGTGGCGCAGTCATTAAGTGTCTGCCTTTGGCTCAGATCATGATCCTGGAGTCCAGGGATCGAGTCCTGCATTGGGCTCCCTGCTCTTGGGAAGCCTGCTTCTCCCTCTCCCACTCCTGCTTGTGTTCCCTCTCTTGCTGTCATTCTCTGTCAATTGAAGATTTTATTTATTTATTTATCTATTTATTTATTTGAGAGAGAGAGAGAGAGAGGGAGAGAGAGAGAGCATGAGAGGGGAGAAGTTCAGAGGGAGAAGCAGACTCCTCACAGAGCTGGGAGCCTGATGCAGGACTGGATCCCAGGACTCCAGGATCATGACCTGAGCCAAAGGTGGTTGCTTAACCAACTGAGTCACCCAGGTGCACCTCTCTCTGTCAATTAAATAAATAAAATCTTTAAAAAGAAAGAAAGGTAAGTCTTACCCCATCAGAATAGGTCTTTAGTTTCTTTAATTATATATATGTGAAAAATACTTTTCCAACATTTTACTCATATCTATACAGCAAGATATAATGGTGAATTCAGTTGATTTTCATCTCAAAGTCTGTTGTTACTTAAAAATGCAGTTTCTTACTCTTTCATATTTGCAGCTATTGATATGAGCCCTCTGGTTATAAGTCTCACCTTAATTAAGGCTGAATTAAATAGCTTGGTGGTTAGTTTGTATTTCTACAGCTTATGCCATTTTTTATTTGTCCAGAGTTTTTATATTGACATTCTGCACACCTCCCCCATTCACGTTAATACACTTATATATCTTCCACTTTTTCCATTTTTCATGATGTTGGATTTAGTAATGAATACTTAGGTATGATATCAAAACATGAGCAACACCAGAAAATATAGGTAAATTTGCCCCATTAAAGTTAAAACTGTTGTGCTTCAAAGGAAACTATTAATCAGTGAAGAAACAACACACAGAATAGGAAAAAAATATTTGCACGTGTTATCTGATTAGGGCTTTGTAGCAAATCATAAAGAGCACTTACAATTCAATATGAATAACTCACCTTTTTCAAAGATTTTATTTTTAAGTAATATCTACACCCAGTGTGGGGCTCAGACTCACAACCGTGAGATCAAGAGTTGCAAGCCCCACTGACTGAGCCATCCAGGCACTCCACAAGTAACCCAATTTAAAATGGGCACTGTGGGGTGCCTGGGTGACTCGGTGGAGCGTTGGACTCTTGATTGCAGCTCAGGTCATAATCTTGGGGTCACGTTAGATCAAGACCTGCATGGGTGGGATTCTCTCTCTCCCTCTGCCCCTCCCTCTCACTCTTTAAAAAAAAAAATCAAATGGGCATTGTTCTGCGTCTGGAACCCTGGCCCCTCTCACTGCTCCAGCTGTAACAGAGCTTCTGTGACTCACTGTTTTCCACTAACACAGGAGGAAAGAACGTTGCACTAGAATTAATTTACTGCTACCACTACCATGATGCTCCTCGTAGTTTTTATTATTATTCAGTTCTACTAGTATGATGACTCTGAAGCCAAGGTTTACTTACCTTATTGCAATTATGAGCAAAGACATTTTCAAGCTCATTAGAACAATTACTTGCCTCTGATGTAGACGTTGTTTTCCTGAAACTAGACTTTGGGTTTGGATTAGTTGGCGCAGAGTAGATGGTTTTAATGACTCCTTGGGGAGCAGGGTCGACATTGCTCATAGTCAATTTCAGAGTCTGAGGATTAGTTCAGGGATTCACATCTCCTATATTTGGAATTGAAGCTGAGGTGTAGAACTGAAGACTAGCCCCGGAGACCTAGTTGGTGAGACACTGTCTCTGCCTGTCTCTGTCTCCCCAGCAGCTCAAGGTAATATATCCCCCCCCCGTGCCAATAAAGGAGCATTAGAGCAAAAGGGGATGTCATGAATTCTTAACTCTCTATGTATATATACATTATCCAAAGTTTTATATAAAGAGTTGTGTATGTGTATATATATATATATATATATATACACAATATATACTTCTTAGCTATATATATGTATTCAATCAGGAATTACAAATAGTAGAGAAATTCATCTCCCACTTTGAGCCCCAAAACTCCCTGGCTCTTTGAAATTAAACAAACCTGGCATTTTTAATAAAAATTCAAAAGTCTCTCTTAGCAGCTTTATGGATGATGGGTAAGTACTTTCTGAATCCGAAACTTGCCCCAGCACTGAGGGGCCGTCTAGACGGTTTCTTTTAGGAGTTAACACAGGCTTGAAAATAATCTCCCATGTCAGCCACATTCCGGCAAACACACGCACGTGAAGGATGAGAAAGATTTTAGGAAGGGCAGGATCCAGGTTTCAAGCAAATAGAATCTGACTTATAGTGAAGCTAGAAGAGCAAAAATGAGGCCAAAGAAGCATTTTAAAACTCATATCAGCTTACTTTTGTAGAAATAACCCATGGCCAAAAAGATACTGACTCTTTTACTAGGTTGTTGTACAGTAAAGCAATTATTGGCATCTTTACATTCGGTTATCATAGATGTCCTACCCTGTCCTGTTTCATCAGATTGCTTTTCTCAGCTGAGTTCTCTAATAGTTAAGGGGATGAGTATTTCAATTTTTATTTTTCTTTTCAAGTTACACACCAAGTGTATTTTAAGCTTGTATATTTACAAATTAAGTACTTGTGGGAGGAGTATCCAAACACATTAGAGAAGTACAAAAACAAATGCAAAAGCAATATGCAATGTGCAAAAAGGGAGTTTTAAATCAGGCACGACTAAGTACATGGCCTGAAGCAGAAAGGTCTCATTCAACTCCACGTGTTTGTGAATAAGCTAAAATAATTCTGAAAATAGAATGGCTGGAGACAATTACAGAGCTGAGTATGTAACAGTAGCTTTAAAGCATGAATTAGCTGTCTAATGCTGTTGTCCTAGGCATTCAGTTGGTTGGTGAAGGACATCTTTCTGCATAAATTGGTATTGAATGGAATAGGAAATAAAAGGATGTGAGGGTTCAGTCTAGCAGTGAATACACAGTGAGCTCTGTGAGTGTCCATCCACGGGGGAGGAGGATAAACCTGGAGTACCAAATGCCAACATCTTATTTTTGGATTCATCCAGTCTTTATTCATCTTACCATTATGCTTTATCATATGAAGATGTCAACAGTGCCTGTGCCAGTTGTACCTTAATATCTTCTTTTTTGCAAGTTTGAAAATATATTTCCTCTGTCTTTTACAACTGAGTAATTATTTGGCCAGTTATAGAATTCTTAGTTGGAAAGAAATACTTTTCCATGAGAATTTTGAGCCAACGTATTGTCTTCCGGTTTTGAGCATAGCTCTTGTGAGGTATATTGGTGCTTTCTAATACCATTTCAAAAATCTCTTTCTCTGGAAAGTTTTTAGGATTTGAAGTTTTATGATGGTATAACTTGTTTGACTTTTTTTAATTTACTAAGCTGGGTAACTGATATCTTAATATCGTCTTAGATTATCATCAAATCATGATATAGCATCAGAATTTCTTCCATTGAACATTTTAGACCATCCGTTTCCCCAGACGTTTTTATTCTTCAGAAATTAGTTGCTACAGTTGGTCTCTAGTGTAAGTGGAGTGTTACCAGAATGTATGCCTGTAGTGGTGTAATTCAAGGAAGGAGGGAGAGAAAATAGGACTTAGAGGATCCATGGGAACAAATGTCATTTTTTAAAAAAATCAGGCTTAGTGTTGTCTGTACACATTAACAATGTGGAAGTTCTCTGTATGAAACTACACCAGAATTGTGTTGAAGGAAAGCTATTTACATCTACTCAGTCCCTCTGTTTATTCACTGTTTTCCTCAATGTCTGCTATTTTCTCATTCCCCACCTTCCTCTAGAAAAAAAACATTCAAAAATAAACAACAAAAAAAATGACTGAAGAAATTCAGTGCACCAGACCCAAACATCTCCTTCATGAGTTCACAGAAGATCAAGAACATCAGCGGTCCCTTTCTGTGTTCTTCTTAGCATTGAATGTCATCATCCTGGCATGGAAAGAGGAGACAATTCTGATACCCCAGTTTGGTTGGAATTTCATTTGTCTCATGCACATTTTAGTCTGCAGGGGGTGTTGTCTTTCCCTCTGCATACTGCACCATGTCCTGTTACAGAGAACAACCACTGTCACCATGGGCACCTTTATGCAGATTCATTTTTTACATGCTCCGCTCACTAGGGATGATTGTCTCCTGGCCAGAGTATCCTATGGCAAATCCATGTCCCTTGGTCACCTTATGAACTATGCAATCATGATGTCTAAAGAAATCCAAAATAACTTGCTGTCCAGGACTCCCTTGAGTTCATGGGCACGTGTAATGGTAGCCTCTCTACTGCTGCTTGCTGACTGGACCATCATCCATCTCTTGTCTTACATAGCCCCATGGACTCTAGCTCTTGGATGTTAGGGATTTTGCTCAACAGAGAATCAGCTTTTTTGTTTTTATGTCTCTGTAAAGAACCCTAGTGCTTGGGGCACCTGGGTGGCTCAGTGGTTAAGCCTCTGCCTGCAGCTCAGGTCATGATCCCGGAGTCCCAGGATCGAGCCCTGCATTGGGCTCCCTGCTCAGCGGGAAGCCTGCTTCTTCCTGTCTCAGTCCCCCTACTTGTGTTCCCTCTCTGGCTGTGTCTCTCTCTGTCAAATAAATAAAATCTTAAAAAACAAACAAAAAAAGAACCCTAGTGCTCTTAGGACTGTTTTTATCTCCCCCAACCTGGATTTAGTCCCAAAGATTCTCCCCTCTGAAACCTTTTTTAGCTACATTCCCCATTTCTCATTCCTGGGTCCATTCGGCTTCCTTGTTTGAAATTCCGAAACAAACTGACTCGAACCTTGTCCTGACTTGGACCAGATGACCACGGACCTGAGCAAGCTGAATCCCCTGTCACACACCTCGAGGCATTCTTAAGGAGGGAATTTCCCAGAGACGGTGTGGAAGAAAAAGACCGTTGACTGTACTTCAAAGGAAAGCAGTTCTTGTTAATAATTAAGCTGAGCTGCTGTCCCATGGCCTTAGAAACTGGGATACTATGAATTACAAGAATCATTACTTATCAAATGCAGGAAATCAGAATGTTTTACATAAAACAAGAGTAACCGTCCATATTAGAAATTTTGTTTAGTGGTTCTTTATTGTTTTCTCAAATAAAGATTTTCTTTATACTGCTCCTTTTTTTCTCTGTTGCATTCTGTGGGGGTCTTTGGGTGGTAAATACAGAAATCATTCATTTCTCAGGTTGTGTAACATACCTTGTTTTTTTTGGAGCTTACATAGTGAACAGCAGAAATCCTGAGTTTCATCTGCAGGCTTTGCTGTCTGAAGGAAAATACTTACCAAATTAATTTTACTTCCCAAGTACTAAGTGTATCATTTTATTGCAAAATAATTTTATAACACATTACTGAACAAATCCTCTAGATCAATATGTTGATGTCGCTCGAATCAGTGGGGGGCAGATGCCATCAATCAGGCATCCGGACCGCAATAACCCCAGGATAATCACAGCCCAAAGCATCTCTTTTCTCAGATCATAAAGAGGGCTTCCTTAAGCCAGGCAGCGAAACTGTTTCATGGGAAGTCACAGTGTGAGCATATGACTTACAAATACAAGGACAGTAAATACAAGAGTGAAGAAGCCTTTCTCTACTCTGCAGGTTGAACTTTTTTCCACTCAGATGGTAACACCCACGTTTCTTCCAGGCCTATTTAAATTTTGGTAACATTAGGACAGAATTATAAGTGAAAATTCCCAGTTGCTTAACTTACTTCACACTATTAATATGGGGACTTTCCACCAAGGAAAATCTAAATGTGCAATTGAGCCTCAAACCAAATTCAGTAGCTGCTCCTAGGCAAACACGGTCATTCAGAGCACCCACCAGCTCACAGTTCAGCGAAGGCATCATCGCACCTGTGCGTACTCCTGGTTGTGGGAGAACAAAGTAATAGTGGTTTGGGGCACCTGGGTGGCTCAGTGGGTTAAAGCCTCTGCCTTCGGCTCAGGTCATGATGTCAGGGTCCTGGGATCGAGGCCCACATCGGGCTCTCTGCTCAGCAGGGAGCCTGCTTCCTCCTCTCTCTGCCTGCCTCTCTGCCTACTTGTGATCTCTCTCTCTCTATGTCAAATAAATAAATAAAATCTTAAAAAAAATGTATTAGTGGTTTTGAGCTATGCCTCTGGCATCTTTACGACTAGTCACAGCCCCAGAGAATGCTCAGTCTTATTAAAGTCTGTCCCCAGCTAAATGCGTGAATTGTTTGTTTATTCAGCTGAAGTCCTTCCTAAAAATTCCAGTTAAATCTCATGACCCAGAGATTCTTCAAGATACCTTCCCCTTTGGAATCTCACTGGTGACTCTCTGATACTCCTCGATCTAGAACTTCTTTCCCCGGTTGTGCTGAGAAATGGGACACAGTGTAAGTTCTGGCCCCAAAGTGCCATGGCTAGTGTCCCTCAGCTTTGTTGGTATCAGTCTCTCTTGTCACCTTCCCCTGCTGGGTACTTGCTCAGACAAGATGTAAGTGTCACTCGTTTTCTGCAAGTACAGCCTTTAGGAGGGCTAGCTGTCCCCTCTCTCTCCTCCCCCAGATATTTAATTCCTATAACTGGCTCATTTGAGAATGAGAATTCCGTAGAAAAACCAATTCTTGATAAAAGGCACGTTGATTATCATTTGACCTGGGACCAGACACAAGATGTGACAGGAAGGGCAGTAGTTCAGCTGACTTTCTGCCTCTATGCCTTAGTCCAGCCCTCATGATAGGCCTACAGTCCTAGGGACTCTCAAACTAGAAGTCCTGTTGCTTAATGTCAGGGTAGCCTGCTTGCAATCAGATACAGCATTTGCAAAACCATGGACTTCTTCAGCTTAGCAAATCAAACCTACATTTTACTGTATGCCATCTATGGCCTAGAAATTCTCTCTTTCAAGCAGAATGAAAAGTCATCTACTTGCTACAAGTGACTTAAAATGGCACAGTTGACTGGGAAAGGCCACTGGACCCATGTCTCTAGGTCTAACACAAGCACATTTCTCTTCCAGTTTCTTCCTATTTGATGTGAATGAATGAACTTAGGAAATGCTGGGAGATAGCAAATGCCCTTTCTAGTTGGAGACCGTTCTCACCTTAGCTCTGGCTTGCTTTGAAGGCCGAGCTTGAGGGCAGTGTTTTTTGCAGCCATACTTTATGGGATGGGCCACAACACTTCAACTAATGGCCAGAGAGCCAGGTTCCAAACACTGGACAACTGTCCCTGACCACATCGGGTGCACTGATTGCCCCAATTTCAGTCTGGAGGGGAATGGGGAAGGGAGAGAGAAAGGGAAGGAAGCCTATGGAATCATTGGAACATTTAGTTGCTGACCTGGCTTTGAATATGACTTTACTCCTTAATTTGGTTCAACAGGAAATATACAGTCCGTGGGAAAATTAAGACTGCTTTTCTCTTTCATTGTCTGTTGTGACAGATATGCTACCCAAGGCCATATTTCCTTTGCAAATGAAAATGTCCCATATGTACATCCTAGGCACATAATCTTTGCATAACCTTACCCTGTCCTCCATAAAACATTCCAAGCCCAAGTGGGCAGTGGTGACTGTACCCACCCCAGCCACAGCTTCCAGGCCACCCCCTGCATATGCCCTGCCAAGGGTAGGAAGACAGTTCCAAGTATCATAGCAAAGGTTCTGGACTTGAGAGGCATCCTGAATACACGCACCAAAGCATCAGAATGTAAGCCATCATTAGTCACCAGGATGATGCAGGGATTTTATTCCCACAGGTGGTTTAAATCCAGTGTAAAATATCTCCTAGAAACTCTATGTACTGTTGCCTTGGTACCCAGGAAGCTCTGAAATAACAGAAGATAACAGACTCATTATGTTTCATAAATACTCGCAGATTTGTCGGTATGGGACACAGAAACCAAGCCTTCCAGTCAGACATGAAGAAGTCTGCCTCCCTGGAAATACTCGAAGTGGACGCTTCCAGAGCGGTGGAAATCCTGACTGACTGCCCAGTAGGTGCTTGGTAAGTTGAATTCATTTCCACGGCTGCTATGCTAAAAACTCCAAGGCAGTCAAGAGAAGGCTTTCGGGTCTGGGGCTGTGAGGAGGACAGGGCATTCCATTAGGACGGGTTTACTTTGCTTCCGTCAGAGAAACAAGTGGGGAAGGGTTGACTGTTCCAAGGAAAAGCTGGGATGTTTTTTGTCAGTGTGTTATTCTCTCAGGAAACCGTAGCACGGGCCTGATAACCTCACAAAACCTCTGAGAATGCAGGCAGCATGTTGAATGAGTGAAACTTTCCCAGAAATAGGTGCATAGTTTTTACCGGATTGTCAAGGTAGTTCCCGTGCCGCTCCCTTCCCAGGGGTTAAGAAGATTTCTTAGGTGATTCAACAAAGCTGCTTGAACGGTTGAGACAGTGAGTGGTAAAACACAGACCAGTACTCCAACTACCAAGCACTGAATATATTAAACACAATAAATTTTAAAGTATCTGAACAAACTAAGAAGAAATGTTACTGAACTCATTTTAAATTTTCTCGTAGGAACCTAAATTTTTAAATAGCTATCAGTATATATACATAAATCATATTATAAAGGAATCATAATGGGGAGGAGTGTAGCTCAGGCTGAGGGCTCTAGAATCATCCTACCTGGCTTCAAATCCTGGCTCACCCACTTTCTCTACTTTGGGAATCTGGAAAAAACTACTGAATATTTCTGTGTCTCAGTTTCCTCATTGAGAAAATGGGGGAAATGATAATTATGCATTAAATAAAATAAGGTATAAAGTAGAATGAATGAATCTGAACACACTGAAGTATTTAAATAATCACTAGTTATTATCACTAAGTTTGAGAGTCCTCAATCAGAATGCTCAGTATTTTATTTTTAAAGGGACCATAAGTTTTCTCCATGGTAGAAAATTACAAGTCAAATATTTATTATGAGAAAGTTATTATTTTGTTTTTCCTGGAATTTATCATCAGGTCTAGTTATACTCTAAGAACTAATAGACTAAACACTAATATTATCAGTAAGCCTCAAACTTAATTGCCAGTCAAGAAAATCAGAGTCTATACTGGGTTGAAAACTGTTAAGAAAGAACATTCAATTAGAAGATTTTTGAATGCAAAAAGAAAGCATTTCCAGAGGATAGATGATGGATAAAATTTTGCTGTTTAAAACGAAATTTTAAAAAAATCTAGAAATTAGAGTGCAGTAACCATGAGTTAGTACCTGAATAGGCAAATGTGCAATTATGTCAATAATTGCTAACATAGGAAAAATATTCTGTCATGCAAGAGCTGATAAATACAGCTAGAGTCGGTCCACTGGCTCTCCGAGTCTTTCTAGTTACCAGCTTGTTCTGCATCATGGTTAAAGTGAGAACCATTATACTTTGAGTGGAGGCAGGGAGTCTTGACCCATTCTAGAAATAAATACGAAAGCATGTCTTCTTGCCTTTGAATGGCACAGACTCTAGAACAGTAAACATTTTACTGCATAAGATTGCTTATGTGCAACACCTGAAGATCTCAATGTTTGGTTTTGCTTTAAGTTATTATTGAGAGAAAGAAGACCAGAACAAAATAGGCTGTGTCTATCATAAGTAAGTCAAGAATATTAGAAAGGCCCATATTTAAAAGCCTTCTTACCATCTCCTGATATGAGCTAGCCTGAGTATCTTCAGGTACCTCGGACTACTGCTCCTCTCCTTAAACCTTAAAGAGACAATTTCCCCAAAGATCTATCTTTGAACTCTTGCTGTCACCTGTTTCTCTGTCCCTGATTGGTCTTATGGATTTCCACAACTTTTACTATCTTCTGTCCATTAATGGCTCCCAAATCAATAGCTAGCTGCACCTGTGTGGTAGCCATCTACCATCCCCTCGGACTGAATTCACACCCTTCCCTTTAACTCCACTCCTAGCCCAGACTTTCTGTTTTTACTAAGCACTATCTCACAGTGACTTGTTATAAATACAGTGGGAAATATGCTTTTTCTTCCCCTCACTATGTCCTCAATTTTATTGGTGCTTGTGTGTGTGTGTGTTTAAATTGTGTCAGATCCTTTGGAAAGAGAAAGAGACAAGGTGAAATTTAACTGAACTATTAGTTCTCAGGTTACCATTATCCTGGTCTCTCAGACTTAAAACTTGAATCTCAGTCAATTGCCAAGTGACACACACTCTGCCTTTGGGGTATCTCTTCACCCTAACATCCTAGTAGGTGTCCCTACTTATGGGTGTTCCTACTCCTCCATCCCTTCCCTCCACCCTGCACATGCTCCCAGAGTAACTCCCTGAAAGCTTAACTCTGATCAAGTCATTCTACTGCTCTGATGTTTAATGGGTCCACATTCACTACTGATCTAGTTATTAAAATCTCCCTGACATGGGAAGTTCTACACAATATGGCACCCCCACACCCATCCAGTTTGTTTCTCACTCATTTCTTTCAGATGTACTTGCTCTTAACAGAAAGGATGCTCACAGTCTCCTAAACATGCTCTGAGCTGCTCGGACTCAACTCTTTGCTCAACTATCCCTTACTAAAATGTTCTCCTTGAATCCATCTTTCATTTTTTGAGGTTCTTTCCATCTTCCATGAGCATCCCAGTTCATTCCAAAGGCTGCCTACTCCCTATAGGGTACAGACCAATGGATGAGGCCCTCAGTTATCTAGCCCAGAGGTGCATTTACTCATAGGTAGCACTACCCTTAGAGCCAAACAAAAGAGACCCTACCTTGTCCACATTCTTCAGGGAAATTCTGGGCCTCTTCCTTCCACACCACATTTCATGGGACAAGGCCAAAATATGTGCCCCCCCAATCTCCTTTTTTCCCTTCTAGACCATCTTCCAAGTACCAAGACCCTCAAATTCCTTGCCCTGATGCCCTCAAAGTTTACAAGAGTCTCTTTCGCAGATCACCTTGTAAGAGGAAACCACAGTGCTAATGTTCACATACTTAGGTCTTAAGAGAAGCCAAGGGATGGCTCTTTGCAGGGGTGTGAACAGATACATAGATGTGGGCTCGCACGTTCACACGCATGCAGCCACAGTTCACCACTGGGGGCTAGAGGCAGGCGCTCACACCATCTCATTCCAGCACGGAACTCCAAGGAGTCTGCCTTCCAGGTTATGATAAAGGCATATTTGTTGAGAGGAGAGCTAGAACATATTATTTTCTTATCTTTACTTTTAACTTTTACTTCCTAAGGCATAGATATGTAGGCCCCCATTTGTTATTCTCGCCCTGGGTCCTGCCAGTGTTAAAGGCAGACTTGCTTCTAGGGAGCCAGTATTTTAACCATCCCAAATTATCTGCAGTTCTTTAAAGTCTTGTCTTTCTCAAGCATCAGTTGTATTGTACAGGCTATTCTGTAGGTCTATGTGCCTGAGAGTTCCCTTGTGCTTTTGGAGCACCCTTTAGAAGGTGGAATGGTGAAAATTTGATCCCAGGATCATGGGATCGAGCCCCACATCAGGCTCCCTGCTAGGTGGGAAGCCTGCTTCTCCTTCTCCCTCTGTTGTTCCCCCTGGTGTGCTCTCTCACTCTCTCAAGTAAATAAATAAAATCTTTTAAAAAAAAAAGGTAAAATATGCCACCTTTGTCACTATTTTTAATATTAATCAGGAAGTATTAATATTAATCCTTATTAACACAATACAAGTTGAAAAGAGGAAAGAATGAGAGATCCGATACAGAAGTGAGGGAAGAAGTTCATATTCTTTTCATATTATATGAATCTGTATTTGAAAAACCCAAAAGAATCGACTAAGGACTATTTTTAAGTGATAGGAAACTATAGTAAGGAAGATAGTTACAAAAACAGTTTATAAAAATCAATAGCCTTTCTATATATAAAATTCCTTAAAAAAACCACAAAATGAAAAACAAGCCTCCTTTACAAAAAGATACAACATTTGTAAATAGACATCAAAGAAAAATAAAGGATGTTTCATCTGTAAAGTTTAAAGAAAACTTTAAAATTCTCTTTAGGAAAGTCATTGATAAATGACACATATACCTTACTTATAGAAGTTTTGATTGTAAAGCTGTCAATTCTCAGCAAATTAACATACTGATTCAATGCAATAGCATTCTAAGTGAAAATGGGATTATATTTAGTTTTTTGGAACTTGATAAAATAATGCCAAAGTTCTTCTGGAAAATATACATGTGAGAATATCCAGAAATTTTGTTACCAGATATTAAAATAAATTCTATAGTATTGTATTTAAGTGTTTGGTCCTTGTTCTAGAAGAAACTACAAAGAAAATGAATCAGAAATTGACCCAAGTACTTATGAATATTTCACTCTATGATAAGGCTGTAGTGTTAAACCAACAAAATCAGCTGGAAAATTGTTTCACCAACAAATGGCATTTGAACACCTGGCTGGCTATTTGGGTAAATAAGTGAAAAGAGTTGATTACTTCATTCTTTATATCAAAATTAAACTCCAGATGCAGCAAAAATTGTAACAAAAACTTAAATCTGGTAAAGCCCACAATAGAGCAAGAGGTAATTTTCAAAATAACTTTTAATCAAGGAAAGCTTATCTAACTATGTCACAAAGATCAGAATTCAAAAAAAATGATAAAATTGACAGCAAACCCATTAAAATTTGCCATGTAACCCAAAGAAAAATATTACACCGATGTGGAGTGACAAACTAAGAAATAATTTGCAATACATGTGTCAAACAAATGTCTGATTTTCTTAATAAACAAAGAGGCCCTGTAAATAAAATGCTTAGAAGACCCACAGCCTAATAGGAAAATTAGCAAAGGGACTGAACTGAGTCGTCATGAAAAAGAAATACACATGTAAATAATAGAAAACGTGCTAATAAATCTTATGAATCATTTTTAAAAATCAAGATGACACGAGTTGCTCAATATTTACCATCATGGTGGCAAAGGTTTAAAATTTGGTAAGATTTGGGGTTTGTGGGAAAACCAGCATTCTCATACAATTTGATGCAACTTACTTGGAGGTCAGTTGGTCAGTGTCCATCAAAAGAGAAAATGAATGGGCTCCAACTTCTCTGAGTCTGTTTTGGCAGAATAAAGCCCCATCACTAATGACAGTCTTTAACCAGGGATTTGTGAAGCCCAATTTCTGTCATCTGGTACTGGAACACAGAGGTAAGAAGCTTTTATTTTTAGTCTAATCATTTTGAAGCCATTTCTTCTTTTTCCAACAAGAGAGAGAACAAAATGGCAAGAGGCAATCAGACCACAGTGACAGAGTTTGTCCTTATGGGATTCACAGACCGTCCAGAGCTCCAGCTTCCCCTCTTTGTGGTGTTCCTGGTAATTTATCTCATCACCTTGGTAGGAAACCTTGGCATGATCCTGCTCATCAAGGTGGATTTGAAGCTCCACACCCCCATGTACTATTTCCTCAGCCACCTGGCATTCATCGATGTTTGTTACTCATCTTCCATTGGGCCCAAGATGCTGCAGAATTTATTGGTGAAGAAAAAAACCATCTCCTTTTCAGGCTGCTTTGCCCAGCTGTATTTCTCCAGTGCTTTTGCCACCACCGAATGCTTCCTCTTGGCCACGATGGCCTATGACCGCTACATGGCTATCTGTAACCCCCTGATCTATACAGCCATTATGACTCAGCGCGTCTGCAGGGAGTTGGTGATAGGGGTCTACACCTACGGCTTCCTGAACTCTGTAATTCAAACCATTCTGACTTTCCAGTTGTCCTTCTGCGACTCCAACATCATCCACCACTTCTACTGTGCTGACCCCCCTCTCCTGGCCCTCTCTTGCTCTGACACCCGCAACAAAGAAAAGCAGCTCTTGATCTTCTCAGCAGTGAATCTCACTGGATCCCTGCTGACCGTCCTTATCTCCTACATTTGCATCCTCTTTTCCATTATAAAAATCCAGTCTTCCGCAGGCAAGTGCAAAGCCTTTTCCACCTGTGCCTCCCACCTCACTGTGGTCATCATCTTCTATGGGACACTGTTTTTCATGTACCTACAGCAACCTAAAGCAGGGGATTCGTGGCAGTCCAACAACGTGGTCTCTGTGTTTTATAGTCTTCTAATTCCCCTGCTCAACCCCCTGATCTATACCCTGAGGAACACGGAAGTGAAGGACACCCTGAAAAAGATGCTGGAGGGCAAACAGCCATAGTGAGTAGTTGTCGGAATGTAGCTCTGGGGAAAGTAGGATATGCTGACACAGTTTGACCAACAAGATTGAAATTTAGCAGGCCCGTTGCCATGCAGTCCAGCCAGATGGGATTCTTCCTAATGACCGGAAGTACCAGGCCACTTGCTTGACGCGGTAATATCGAATCCAACCATTTACTGTGAACGAATCAAAATGTATTTACAAGCTACGCAGTTAACAACTACATTCTTCATATGTTGAGGATGAAGTGGCTTACTACCAATTAGGTAATAATATGAGTCCTTAATTTTAAAAGATCCTAAAAAGCAACATTCTGGGTGCAACTATGAATTTCGGAACCTGAGTACAAAACCCTGCACATGAATATCTGTGTTTTTAGGAATATTGTCCAGCATAAAATGGCCTGTATTATAGCAAGTCACTTTTTCTTCTTCAAACATAGTTCTTCGTAACATACTATCGATAGTAGTTAAGTTTCAAGACCAGATCGTGAAAAGCTTATTTAATCTAAATGTAGTTGAAATACTGCATGTTTAAAATGAACAATAGATGTAATAGTATTATAGCAAGAATAAGGGGAGGAAAGAACAGAAAAGCTATCAATCCATGAAATGTGGGGGGATTTGTTTGTTTAATTAGAAGTGATAAGGTTTAGGCTCCTTTCAGAGATGCTCACAGTGTCATTTATTCAGCCACCAAGGTTTAATATCTCTAGGCTCTGAGAAGCACAGCTACAGTGTAGTGGGGAGGGGGAGTGGGAGTCCTACCTGATCTCAAGAAAGGGAAAGAGGGAGAGTCTCCTAAGATAACCAGGCCAGAGTAGGCGTGTTTCTGAGAAATGAAACTATTGTCTTAAATAATCAGACTGATCTAGAGAAATACTTTAGTTTTGCAACATTTCCCATGTTCTTTATTTCTATTTTCACAGACCTTTCCCATTTTCTTAGAGAAAAATCTATATAACCCTATAAATTCTTGCTGTTGTTGAGGATAGGAGCAAGAAAAATCTCCTTTAATTTTTTATTTTAGCAAGAATATGAGCATTCTATGATCTTTCCAAGTCTCTGTTTTAGTATTTCATCCAAAATAATTATTAAGTTACACAAATCTGCCATAAATCATTAGGTCTGCTCCCTGTTGTTTTCAAATGTGATTATTATTTTGAATTTTTTTTAAATGGCTAAAAACATATATCATCAATCCATTATATAATAATTTAAAATTACTCAAGAAACTAAGGGGTTCCTGTTGCCCCCAGATTAACACTTCAGATCTGACACTGCCATCTTTTATTTTATTGTTGCTCATGGTCTAGTAATTTAGAAAAAGAAAAATAATTCAATGTTTATAATGTCTTTTACTTAGAAAGCCTTTCTAGAGACTTAAATTGGACGCTCTACTCTGAAGCACTTGGGGATGGGGTGATGGCCATGATAAAAACAAAACTTAGTACCAGGAGGAAAGGGAGTGAGGACAGCTGTGAAGCCGCCCTGGATGGACAAGAGCTTGCACACATAACAAACAAAAAAGGAGCAAGCAAAGTGGGTAGCGTGATGCTGAAGGATACTTGAGATAGATTATTGAAGCTACGAGCTACTTGAGACTAAAAAGATTATCTGTTCGCTTTGTACCCCAGTACCTACCACAGCTCTGCCTGCCGAACCAAACTGAACTCTTCTACATTTAGTCCTGATTGCAGTGGATGGGTGGACATGGTGCCCAGCGATGGCCCTGTGGTTGGGAATAACAGAGGGAAGGAAATTACTGCAGTCATGGCAAGAGCACTATTTCTCAATATCTCACCCTCCCAGGGAAGCTAGCATCTTGTTTTCTTTTTTAAAAGATTTATTTGTTTATTTATTTTAGAGAGTGTGCATGTGCGCATGTGGGGAAGAGGGAGGGGCAGAGAAACAGAGGGAAAGAGAGTCCCAAGCAGACTCTGCACTGAGCATGGAGCCCAACTCGGGACTCTGTCTCATGACCCAGAGATCACAGCCTGAACCAAAACCAGGGATCGGTGGCTCTACTGATGGCACCACCCAAGCTCTGCAAGGGAGGCTAACATCTTTAAGGCGGGAAGACATACAAATTCAACACAACCTGGCCAGTGAAGGAGACGCATGGGGAAGTTGGTCTATTGGGAAGATGGTAATAGCTAGAGTTGACAACCAACTGTGACAGACAAGGGATGGTTACTATAGGAAGAGATTGCCATTAGTTGAGATAAAGAAAATGAGCAAGTACCAACACTCAGATGAGAAATTTATGTTTTCAATAAAAAGCCATACCCATTTCTCTCTCTCTTTCACTCTTGCTCTCCTTTTTTTTTTTTTTTTTTCTTTTTGAAAGATAGAGAACACGATGCGTGAGAGGGGATGTTGAGAGCAGGGGCAGTGGAAGAAGCAGAGAGAGAATTCTAAACAGGTTCCACACTCAGCACAGAGCCTGAGGCAGGGCTCGATCCCATGACCCTGAGATCATGACCTGAGCTGAAATCAAGAGGACACAACCGAATGAGCCACCCAGGTGCCCCATGCCATACCCATTTCTTGAATATTTTTGGAACTACTTGCATGTCAGTTTAGTTTACAAATAGAAAAAAATAGTAAGTAGATACATGTTTTAATACATGTCTCTTGGCAAATGAATTATACTTATGTCTTTAAAGGAATGCTTTCATCTCTTTGGTTCTTTTTAGAGACAACTGAACAATATGTCATAATGCTTTCTCCATAATGCCTTCCCAAATGTTGAATTGGTGGACTTTGTTCAATGTGCTTCCTTGATTTTCTATAAAATAAAGTAGGAAATTAAGAATATTATATTCATGGATCATGAAGGATTCAAGTCTCCCTTTTCATAAATTTCCCAAAGACCTAAAAAAACAAAAAGTCAGTTATGAGGAAGGGTCTGAATTAGCTGAATGTGAGATAATATTTTCTATTTCCTTTTCCATTGGGGCTCCTTAGTCTTATAACTTTATCTCCCTGATTTGGGCCTTATGGTAAAGAAAAGTCTCAGGTGCAGAGTCCAATCAATTACTGATATTAAAAAAATATATGTAGCATGTTACACATACGTGTAGTATTAAAATAATATTTAAGCCATATGAAAAACAAACAATTGTTCAAATATAAAGTGAGACTCTTTTAATCCGTACTCATATTAATTATACTAATGTTCAGCCCCAAATAAACAAGTATCTTAATATGTAATGTTACCAAAATAAAAATGTTTTACTTTTATTGGAATCTCAGAGTCTAACATTTCATTGAAAGTGAAAATACTAAAACTGTTCTCACATATAAATAAAATTTAAATCCATTTTCCTCGTGGTAATCCTAAAAATGGATGTTATTTGGCAGCATTCACCACACTTTCAGACAGTTTCCATTAACAAATGTAATATGTAACTAAAACAAATAAAATGCATAAATATGAGTTTATACTTATTTGCATATAAATGCTGAATTTTTAATCGGCTTGAATTTAAGTTCTTTGTTTCTCCTTATTTGGTAGGCTACTGATTTATTATGCTTAGAAATAGGCCAAAGGCATGTACTGCATGGAGCACTAGGTGTGGTGCATAAACAATGAATCTTGGAACACTGAAAAAATAAAATAAAATAAATTATTTAAAAAACAAAAGGATTTTTTTGATGTTGATCATGAAATAGGAAACATGAGATGGCAAATACTGTTCATTTTCTTTTGAATTATTTGATGTATATCAAAAACTTAAGAATTTTGAAATCTCAAATGTGTGCCCCCAGATACTCAACTCTGTCTTGGATGTACAACTCCAGCTTTCTTTGGAGAATAAGGTGGACTAGGAAGATGTTAATTCAGAGCCCAAGAGTGGTTCCTGCCTGCCTACAATTAAGGGGCCCTTCCCCAGAGATGCAGGGAGACCCTCACGTCAGAACTTTGGGAGTTGAGGCTCCTGGGAAGGTGGCAGATTTAGCCCTATTCTCTCAAGCTCTTTTTTTTTTTTTGCCATAAAAATACAAACATTTGAAAAGAACTTCCATCTCTGGTAAAATCTTGCAAATTGCAGCAAGGAAAAAGTCACATTTAAAAAAACAAAAACAAAAACAAAAACAGATGATTCTCTCTGACACCTTTGCAACAGCTGACCTGTCCTAACAAACGGTTCCCAGAAAATGAGATTCTGTGTCCTGAAAGAAAGTGTTTTATTCCTACATTTTATTCCTTTATTTGCTTGCTGCATGGACAACTCTGACACCTGGACACCTACCCACCTGCAGCTTCCACCCCTCCTTTCAGTCAGTCCCGTTTTCGGACCCAGGGAACATGGTACAAGGAGAAGGACTAGAACAGTGATCTGGCCAGGCTTGCATTCTCCAGGCCCCGTCTGCGTCACCTCAGCTCAGCGCACTGCACCCCTGTAGGTTTCTCATACGTGGGCAAGAGTAGGGAGAGCTCCTACATTCATCTCTGGACTTCCCACAGGGTTTTATTCCTTCTTTAGTGTCTTTCCTCTTAAACACATCTTTAACTCTCCTTGTCTCTATCATCTCCTATTTCATCTGAAAGCTGGAATCATAAATAGTGCCTTTACTTATCATCTGCCTCAGCAAAACTAGCGAGTAACTTTCCTTACAAATCTTTCAGAGGCAGAGTTTAAATTAATGGTAAAAGTAATACAATAATGGTAAAATTACTAATGTAGTAATATAAAATTAATGACAAAATTAATGTTGTAATCTACCAACTTGTAAAGAAATTCTAATGCTCTTTATGTTGAGGGGAGTCATTTTTATTAAAAAAAAATGTTAAAATATCTTCCACAAATGTTGGACTATCTTTCCTTCTTATATTTACCACATGTCACAGATGGTTCCTAAAGTGTCCATAGGCATCAAATACCACTGTGGGCTTTAATCTAAGAGAATAGTACTCTGTTCTGCTTTGACTGATTAAGTGTTAAGGGATTGTCTGCTCAGCTTTGCCATCCCGGCCTATTCATGTTCCCAGGACATTAAGTTGTTAAATTTATCCAAAAGAGGTTGTGCCTGTGTGATCACTTCACAAAAACCGTAATGGGCTTCTGATCATACCTGTAAACTCGTATATATGCCTGCCTGCATGTCAAACAAGCAAAATAAATCACTCTGAGTCCTGAAACAAATGTATGCTTATCCAAAAAAAGATGGTCTTGGGGCACCTGGGAGGCTCAGTCGGTGAATCACCTGCCTTTGAGTCAGGTCATGATCTCAGGGTCCTGGGATTGAGCCCTGTGTTGGGCTCCCTGTTCAGCAGAGGAGCTTGCTTCTTCCTCTCCCTCTGCCCCTGCTGGTGTGCTCTCTCACTCACTCAAACAAATAAACAAAATATTAAGAAAAAAAAAATGTGTTCTCAAAAAGCAGAGCTTCAAAGCCTGTAGCATTGCTGGTGGGGAGTGGGGTAAAAAAGAGGAGGGTGGAGGGGCGCCTGGGTGTCTCAGGGGTTAAGCATCCACCTTCGGCTCAGGTCATGATCCTGGAGACCTGGGATCAAGCCTCGCATCGGACTCCCTCCTCGGCGGGAGGCGTGCCTCTCCCTCTCTCACTCCCCCTGCTTGTGTTCTCTCTCTGGCTGTGTTTCTCTCTGTCAAAGAAATAAATAAAATCTTAAAAAAAAAAAAAAAAAGGAAAAAGGAGAGTGAAGATGGAACGCAATGTCCTCACTTGAACCATAGTATCAATCAAATGGATTGGTCCATCCCAGTCTTGGCTTTCATCTAGAAAATGGGGAAAATCATATCTGGCAGGGTTACACTGGGATCAAATAGTATAGGGTATGCTAAAGTGTATTTTAAACATTTAAAAGTATAAAGCTTTTTAATAACCAGCTCCCACTTCTAACTAGTGTTCAACTTTAAGAATCTTTGATTTGAAGGTAGTATTAGGAAAATTCTTACCTGAAAAAAATGTCTCTACAAAGCATAGAAGTTTGCAATGTCTCCAATAATGCACTTTTTAAAAATTTCATCTACTTGATTGGAAAACTTAGTACAGCACATTTCTAATTTCCAGGAGCCTCAGTCCTAATGTCTATTCTCAAGTCAGTGACTTGGAACGTGGACATCCTGTCCATGGAAACACAGTTGCATGTGGGAAGAGACCATGAAAGTCTTCTTAATTCATCATGAATCTCCACTGACATTTCATTGACCCTGAACCACTCCAGCTCACATGTGCCCATAGAACATAGGTCTGACGTTCCAAATTGGGCCACTAAGAACTCCTCTTCTACTTGTGACATCTACCTTTGTGGAAGACATCATTCTCATGCACACAACTGTGACTTCCCTGAGCTTTTCTGGCTGTACCGCAGCCTCTGAAAGAGCAGCCAGAGGTGAACTGTGAGTAAAGGCCAGACTGTGTGATGGGCAGTGTTGGGGCTCTCACTCACTTTCTCCTGCTCCTTTCCCTCGGCCCCTGCTTGGACCAGTAGCAGGCCTGGAAGAAGTTTCCAGGAAACAACCCTAGAGTTCCCCATCCTGCAGAAGCCTCTTCCCCTACCAGTTTCCCTCCAGTGCTCCCTACCTTCCCTGCAGACTGCTGGGTTGGGGATTCCACCTCTTCTCTCACGCCAGGTGGAGTGTAGTCCGGGACCCGGGACAGTGAGGCTACAAGGCTGGGTAGGGGGGAAGGGCTAGGGAGCAACTGATGCGCCATTTCTCAGACTCCTCGGTGGCGCTGGCTATTGCTTTACTTCTCTGAGGAAGAGAGCAAAATCTTTCAAGGGCTGATGAACCATCCGGGAAATTGCCATATTGCCTATGAAATACAGTAGATGCTCCACAAAAGTTAGCTGAATTTTGGTTTAATCTACTCTCTCTCCCCTTTTCCTCTCCTTCTCACTCTCTCCCATGCACACACACACTCCCCACCACCATCATCATCATGACATAGAGTCTCCATGGAGACTACAAGCTGAAAATCTTCATGATCAAATAATCGTCATCTTCGACTTCACAGCCAACTTCTGCTTTTCACAGTTTTGTGCCCAGTACTTTCCCCCAATGACCTGGCTCAAAAAAAATTATTGTTACTCTTGACCTCTCACCAGTCACATTTCAAAGAGGAGAGAAGATTTGTCCTGTATTTATTTATGCATTAATGCAAGATTTCTTGCATTAATCCCCTTCCTTTCATTCCTATTACTGCCCTTATCATTACTTTATACCTGGACCTCCCTGTGTCTTTGCTTCTAATAACCCCACCTCTGAGTTTAGCAAGTGATAGTATCAGCATTTCAGACCAGTGGGGAAATGATGGCTTTATCAACCAATTAGAGCAAATTAATCCATACACATACTTTTTTGTCTTATACTAACATAAATTTAACACCAAGCTAATTTTAATATAATAAAAGGAACTTTGAAAATACTGAAATAAAATATAGATGAATATTTGTTAGTCTAGAAATAGGAGAAGCCTTTCCAAGAAAATAACTAAGGTCAGAAATTGTAAATAAAGGTGTGACAGTTTTGGTAAAACCAAAATTTTAAGTTTCTATTACACTAATCAATAAACACAAACAAATATCAAATGGGAAAATATTTATAATGTATATATGACAGAATTAATACAGACAGATAAGAAAAATCAATAAATAATAGTTATAGGTATGAATGGACAACTCAAAAAATAAAATATATATAACCTAAAATATGCAAAAGATGTTCAATTTCATTAGTATTCAAGGTAATACAAATTAATACAATAATGAGATCATTTGTCACCTAGCAGATTGGCAAAAATATTAAAGAATATCAATAAGCAGGTGATCGTGTAGGAAAAAAGTCGTGCTTATAGGCTACTTTGGGGAGTGTAAATTGGCATAAAATTTCCAGAAAGCAACTTGACAATGTTTGCTAAAATTCTTAAATCCCTTTTTTTTTTAAGATTTTTTATTTTATATATTTGACATAGAGAGATCACAAGTAGGCAGAGAGAGAGGAGGAAGCAGGCTCCCTGCTGAGCAGAGAGCCCGATGTGGGCCTTGATCCCAGGACCCTGAGATCATGACCTGAGCCAAAGGCAGAGGCTTTAACCCACTGAGCCACCCAGGCGCCCTTAAATCCCTTTTTGATCTAGCAACTTCCTATAGGAGACTTTGTTTGAAGAAACAGTACAAAAACATGTACAAAATCTGTGCATTTATAATTTACTATAATATTTATAACAGTAGAACAGTAGTAGCAATATAAAAATAAATCAATGAAAGACTAAATAAAACAATAGTGATACAATAATATAATAATGCAGCCATTAGAATAATATGAATATATTTTCATGAAAATGCTCATCGTATATGTATAAAGGATTTTAAATTTTGCATATGACATTTTTAAACATTTTGTGAAGTATATAGAGATATACAAATTGCTAATAGTGGTTGGTATTGGTTATTGGCATTCCCAGGTGCTTTTGGCTGATTATTTAGAAATAAACAGGGCACTGGCCCAGTCGGTTAAGTGTCTGCCTTTGGCTCAGGTTATGATCCCAGGATCCTGGGCTCGATCCCTGTGTCAGGTTCCCAGCTCAGCAGGGAGTCTGCTTCTCCCTCTCCCTCTGCCCCTCTAGCTCATGCTCTCACTCACTTTCTCCCAAATAATGTTTTTAAAATCTAAATAAATAAACAACAAACAAAGTGAGAATTCAAGATAGAGTCTTAAACACTTAGCCAAGATTCTATCCTACATTTTTAATTCCCATTACCTTCCTAGTGCCCAGCATCAAGCCCAGAGGCAGGGAGCCAAGTTAAAGGATGCTGCCACATTCTAGATGTCCAGTGAGTAAGGATAGCAGCAAGAGGGGGAAGTGATACAAGGAGGAGTAAAAGATGACGCAGGGGTTTCTGATCTGTCAGACAGGGAGGCCGTTGGCCCAAAAGGGAAATAAAATGGTTTAGCTGGAAGATACTGGGTATTTAGACAGGCAACACAGAGCCCTGCACACAGCAGAAATCCAACATTTCTTTAGTGAATAAACATGGTTCCCTACAATCCTTATTAGAGTTTGATGTGTCAGTACTCTATCAGGAATATTTTCTGGAGATTCCAAGAAGAGACAGAGAGAGGCAGTTTGGGGCAATAAAAACACTGAAACGGGAATTCAGAGATCTGTTTTACCCACCAACTAGCTGTCACCTCACCCTTTCTTCCACCTAAGGGTCCTCTTGTTCCTCACTGGAACTTCAGTGCTACTTTTCAGCTTCCAGGTCTCAAGAAAAAGGAGGTTCCTTCCTCCTGTTCTCACTTGTCTAGTTGTCAGCGTTCAGCTGATACCTAGGAAATCACCAGTCTCTGCCCTTCTTGTCTGGACTTGCCACTGACATATTTAGTTTCCTTCTTGTGTGTTTGTTGGATAACTAACATAAAGCAGACACTGAGGAGCCCACTCAGAATATCTGGTATATCAGCCCTAAAGAGGTAGTCCGCTCTCAGGGGTCATAATCCAGGCACTTACCCTCCTTGGGCTCTCCATGCCCTTCGGGTTGCACTAAGCACTCTGCCTACAGGGGTTTATTGGTCCCTTCATCCTCACACTAGCATATGTAACTAAAGCAGAACTCACAGAAGCCAAGGGACATATCCCGGATGGCACAGTGGGCAAATGATGGCGCTCAGATTCGGATGCGTGGAGAGAATTGGTCCTCTGCTCTTACTTACAGAGGCTCAAGGTCTGAGGCCCTCCCAAGAGGTTTTACAGTTTTATTCACTACATTTTTTCCCTTTCCTTTTAAGAAAAAAAAGTAAGAAGTACAGTGATGTGGCAGGCATGTTACTGGAGTGGGGAATGAAGATGACACAAAAGCTGAAAGATGGGGCTGGGTTTGGGCCCCAAACTCCTGGGGAGTGCAGGAGTGGGCTGTGCCGAGCGGCAGGACTGACCTGGTCCCCCCACTGCCCTCAGGCAGGAAGGGGACCAGGCGCTGGGAACCCAGGAGGGCCGAGGCCCTGCCCGCCTAGCTGGAGGCCCTCCTCGGTGGCTACCCTCACACAGCATGGTTTTCCCTGGGTTCCAGAAGCCTAGCTTGCTTTTGTCCAAAGTGTTCTCGGGGACAAAAATATAATAAGGAAGTGAATAGAACACATCAATAGGCTTTTGAAGGCTTTACGTATTCTCTACCAAAGAATGCTCACTTCAGGCTCTTTATGGCAAGAAGTAGGTCTCCTCTCGTGGGCCATTCTGGTAAATCACTAGCCTCAGAGTAGATGTCTGAGCCCTATTTTTCCTTATACTTCCATATTCTCTATCTTCTTAAGCTAAAGGATCAAATTACTGGCATGATTCAAAAAGGATTAGCGTGGACCCAATTTTTTTGACAATTTAAATCCCATTTAAACCTCTTGGTATTGTAGTGAAAACCAAATTTTGAGACATGATATATGAGCACCTAACAATTGCTAAAATTCTGTAATAAGAATAAAAGAAAAGAAAAGAACAGCCCCTAAGACCTTGCAAACCTTTGCTTGTTTAGTAAAGCAGCAACAAGTAATTCATAAGCCCCTGCAAAAAAAATAATAATAATAAATTAACTAAAAAGAAACACTTTAATTAAGAGCCTTTAAAGCACTTTAAAAAAAATAATAATATCCCCAGTTACCATACCTTAAAAACTTTGCAGAATTCAAGCACAGAATAATAAAAACATTTTAAAATATTGATTTAAAATTCGAGCTGAACTGAACTGCTGGATATATTACACACACCTTCTGATGCATTCAAGCCAACGTTTTAAACCTCTTGAAGCCCGACATACTGCCGATGAGTTCTAATTTTAAATCAACTTTTCAAAAAGCATCTGAGGCGTTGTCGCCAGGAGCCACATACATGCAGGTCCTCGCTCTACCTTGAATATCTGGTTCCCAGGTTCGTACTGTGGTATAAATGGGGGGAGTCTGTCAAGGCTGACTTTTAAATAACTTGAGAAAATGGGCTCTTGCAACTTTCCCCTGGGATTTAGTACTAATCCAGCTATTGAGAAAATTATGAGGATATCATTAGGAAAGTTACAGCCCTCGTACCCTCTCGAAAAACAGGAGCGTCGTGGTCGCCTTGCAGCCCAAGCTCGATATGAAGTCGAATGTTATTTCTACTTTGGTAAATGGTTTTATGTATGTGCCTTTCTTCTTTATAAAGGCGGTGACAGCCTAACCAGCCCCGTAGAAATCAATGCAAGAACAAAAAATTAGGCCCGGCTGAAAGAAAACAGCGCCCTTTCTCCCACCCAGGCTTCCTCCTCTGCTCCCACCACCTAGGATGAGATGGATGTTGATGTGACTATTCCCACTGGACCATAAGCTCCTTGAGGACGGGAAATACATCATAATCTCATCTGGCTGCTCAACTTTTCTCATTTGTGTGATGTTCACTTCATCCTCCATTCATGTACGTTGGTCCCTCCATTCATCTGGGTCGATAATGAATACTGGGCAGGATTCTTTGTACTTCAGAATCATGTGCCATTTAACAGGAGACTGTGTCAGCAACAGAAGCAAGGAACTTCAGAGCAGCCAAGCACGGTACCATCTAAACCATCCATAGGAGAGTGCTGCTGTAGGTCCAAGCCAGATATCAGGTCCTCCTGATGGAGAATGGGTGCACCAAGACACCAGACCTTCCTGTCATTTGATGCTATATCATCAGCCGAACTCCCCCACTGGGATTCTGGGCGGAGGGGAGGGGAAGGTTTCCAGGCCACGTGAACTTAGATGTCTAATTCCTCTTGTTGTAATTGAGTAAGGCAGAATTTGACCATATCTGTAAGTTTTTTGTGAGCTTTGTTAGGGTGATTAGGATCCCTGAATCTGATCAAATCTGGGACAAAGTTTTTATTCAGGGGTGATGTGAATTTGCATGTTGCCCCTTGTGGATAACACACTTACCTCCGAAAGTATTCTCTCTTACATGTCCTCAGCCCCGTGCTTGGATAGGCTGAATTGGACAGGGTCCCAGACTGCGAGAGTTTCTTGAATGAAAAATGTAGGAAATATGTCCTGTGTGCTACGGTAGAAGAATGGGAGTGGGGCACCGTGGGAGCCAAAGAAGGGAAACATCTGTTCTACGTGGGTGTAGGAGAGGAGCCATCTGCATTCTGGGAGAAAGGTGTGTTTCCCACACACACCCTCTAGGACACCATTCATTAGGAGCCAACGGGGAGGAGACACTAAAGAAAACATAGGGAACCACCGAAATTATTAAGGAACCTTGAAGTTGACTGGTTTTATTGACTAAGTAATGTTTTTACACAGCTGACTGATTGAATGTAAAGGCTTTCAGTAACCTCAGAAAGCATTTAGAGGGTTTATGTATAATAACTACATTTTTAGAGTCTCCAAATGCCTTGATATTTTGAAGTGCCTCCTTTATTAAGAGAATGGGGGACTCAGCAAAATAAGAATGTAGAATTCTCTCCCCTAATGCAGAAGAAGGCCACAACACCCAGGCAGGCCTGGGGCCAAGAGTCGGCAGTGCCCAGGCCAGAATAAGGACTGGGTTACACAGTGGTTAAAGCCCTTGGAGTCAGGTGGCCTGAGTTTGAATCTTGGCGGCAACACTCACATAATCTCTCTGTTTCAGCTTCATAAAATGGGGCCAACAATAATGCCAGCCGCATAGGTGTCCTGGGGATTCAGTGAGAGAACCCGGGTAAAGCACCCGGGGCAGAGCCTGGCACGTGGTGAGCACCCAGTCGGTGCCCACTCCACACGGGAGGGCGGCCGCTGACCTCTGCGACCTTGCATGTTATGGAACACAAGATCAAACAATCTAATGCACAAGCTTCTTGCCATATCACCCCCTGGGGCTCTTTACAGTCAGAAAATGAGATGAAGAGAAGGAATACGGCAGAAAAAGAAAGGACTAGGGTGAAAGTGGAAAAAAGAGAAAAAAGAATCAAAAAGGAAATCGAAGATACAGTGGGAAACATCAAGACAGAGAGGAAAGGTGCGAACAAACCCACACTTATTCTGAGGGGCTAAAAGTGACAGGGAAGGAGATGCGTGGTGAGCTGGGCTGCAGAAATGCTTGCGTCTTCACCACACCCATGGGCCTCAGTTACCGCACGCTCCCTTCCTGTCTGTATGTCTCAAAGTTCTCCCTCGTATTGGAACAGTTACCTGTGCTCGATAGAAAATACTTGGAAATATCAGGAAGTATTTTAAGTGATATAAAGGACCTATCATCTCATCAGCCCAGAAACATGCACTGTAAATAATATTGGATCATCTTTCCATTTTTCCCCCTAAAGCGTGTAAATAACAGAAAATTAGATCCATGTCTCTGGGTGCAGCATTAGATACAATGAGCCGAAAGGATTCATGGCAAATTAGCAGGCCATGTTTGGAATGTGACAGAGAGGAAGCAGCTGTCTCAAATAGGATGATTGACTAGGGAAGGCATCTCTGAAGAGATGCGGTTGAAGAGAACTCTGAAGGGAGTCACAACAGTAGCCTAAGAAAGAGTGCTCGGTGGGCGCCTGGGTGGCTCAGTTGGTTAAGCGACTGCCTGCGGCTCAGGTCATGATTCTGGAGACACGGGATCGAATCCCACATCAGGCTCCCTGCTCAGCGGGAAGCCTGCTTCTCCCTTTCTCACTCCCCCTGCTTGTGTTCCCTCTTTAGCTGTATTTCTGTCTGTCAAATAAATAAGTAAAATCTTAAAAAAAAAAAAAAAAAAAAGAGTGCTCAGAGCAGCCGAAGTGGGGGGAGGAGAGGAATGTGCACAGGCCCAGGGGCGGAAGGGTGCCGGCATTACTGAAGGAGCAGCAAGATGGGTAGATGGGGTTAAGTGGAGTTAGCAAGAAAGAGAGGGACAGGAAATGAGATCGAGACCCAGCAGGAGGGCAGGGTATGGAGGGCCTTGGGAATGATTCCGAGTGAGTCGGGAAACCACTGGAAAGTTCTGAGCAAAGTGGTGCCCCGTATGTGGGCATGTGGATGCCACATGGCTCGGCTGCTTGGTACACACTCATCCCACCTCCTTTCACCACTGACTCACTTACTGTTCCACTGCTTTACCTGTCCGTCCGTGTTTCATGATTTCTACTCTTTGATCTTCTTTGGGTTCATAATTTCTACATCTTCATAGTGACTGGTGGCCATGAAGCCCCATGACTCCTTCTCTATCTTGCTGGCTTAACTGGCATTGCCAGCCTTCTCTAGCCCTGATGCTGTGCTCACCACAAGGGCAGCCCCCGTCGGTCACCGTACAGCACTGTTAGGATATCACTGACTGTATTCCTTAGGCTGTGCCTTTTATTCCTGTGACATATTCATTCCATAACGGAAGCCTGTATCCCCCCTCTCCTTCCCCTGTTTTGCCCATCCCCCATGCTCCTCCCCTCTGGAAACTATCAGCTTGTTCTCTGTATTTATAGGTCTGATCCTCCTTTTTGCTTATTCATGTTATTTTTTTGATTCCACATATGAGTGAAATCATGCGGTATTTGTCTTCCTCAGTCTGCCTTATTTCACTTAGCATGATACCCTCTAGGTCCTTCCATGTTGTCTCAAGTGGCACAATCTCAGCCTTTTATGGCACAGTAGTCCCCTGTGTGTGTGTGTGTGTGTGTGTATGTGTGTGCGCGCGCGCACGCACGTGTGCTGCATCTTCCTTATCCATTCATCTATGGATGGATACAGGTTGCTTCCATATCTTGGCTATTGTAAATAATGCTGCAAAAAACATAGCAGTACATTTATTTTTTGAACTAGTGTTTTTGTTTTCTTTGGGTAAATACCTAGTGGTGAAATTATTAGATCATAGGGTAGTTCTATTTTTAATATTTTGAAGAAACTCCATACTGTTTTCCACAGTAGCTGCACCAGTTTGCATTCGCACCAACAGTGCACAAGGGTTCCTTTTCCTCCACATCTTCTCCAAGAA
Organism: Spilogale gracilis; assembly: GCA_004023965.1. Classification (NCBI taxonomy): domain Eukaryota; kingdom Metazoa; phylum Chordata; class Mammalia; order Carnivora; family Mephitidae; genus Spilogale; species Spilogale gracilis. Next base: position 5,162 of record PITA01017518.1, on the reverse strand, counting down.
TTGTTTCTTATGTTTTTGATTTTAGCCATTCTGACAGGTATGAGGTGAGATCTCATTATGGTTCTGTTTGCATGTCCCTGATGATGAGTGACGTTGAGCATCTTTTCATGTGTCTATCGGCCATCTGGATGTCTTCTTTGGAGAAAAGTCTATTCAGGTCCTCTGCCCATTTTTTACCTGGGTTGTTTGATTTTTTGGTGTTGAGTCATATAAATTTTTTATCTGTTTTAGATATTAACTACTTATCAGATACATCATTTGCAAATATCTTCTCCCATTCACTAGGTTGCCTTTTTCTTTTGTTGATGATTTCCTTCACTATGCAGAAGCTTTTCATTTTAATGTAGTCTCAATAGATTATTTTTGCTTTTGTTTCCCTTACCTCAGGAGATATACCTGTAAAAATGTTTCTACAGCCAATGTCAAAGAAGTTACTGCCTGTGTTCTCTTGTAGGATGTGTTTATGGTTTCAGGTCTCACATTTAGGTCTTTAATCAATTTGGTTTATTTTTATGTATGATCTTAGAAAGTGGTCCAGTTTTGTTCCTCTGCATGTGGCTATCCAGTTTTCCCCGCACCATTTATTGAAGAGACCATCTTTTCCTCAGTGTATATTCTTGCCTCGTTTGCCACAGATTAATTGATCATATAATCATGAGTTTATCTCTGGGCTCTCTGTTCTGTTCCATTGAGGTGTGTCTATTTTTGTTCCATTACCATACTGTTTTGATTTCTACAGCTTTGTAGTTTATCTTGAAATCTGGGATTGTGATATTTCCATCTTTGTTTTTCTTTCTCGAGATTGTTTGGGCTACTTGGGATCTTTCATAGTTCACACAAATTTTAATATTGTTTGTTCTAGTTTTGTGATAAATGCAATTGGCATTTTGATAGAGATTGCACTGAATCTGTAGATTGCTTTGGATAATATAAACATTTTAACGATATTAATTCTCTATTCCATGAGCATGGAATGTCTTTCCATTTGTTTGTATCATCTTCAGTTTCTTTCATTAGTGTGTTAATAGCTTACAGAGTGTAGGACTTTTACTTCTTTGGCTATATTTACTCCTTGGTATTTTTATCTTTTTGGTACAATTGTAAATGGTACTTTTTTCTTAACTTCTCTTTCTGTTACTTTGTTATTAGTTCTATTATTATAGAAACACTACCAGGGCGCCTGGGTGGCTCAGTTGGTTAATCGGCTGCCTTCGGCTCAGGTCATGATCCCGGAGACCCGGGACCGAGCCCCATATCAGGCTCCCTGCTCGTCGGGAGGCCTGCTTCTCCCTCTCTCACTCCCCCTGCTAGTGTTCCCTCTCTGGCTGTGTTTCTCTCTGTCAAATAAATAAATAAAATCTTTAAAAAAAATTTTAAAGAGAAATAAAATATATAAAAAAGTAAGGACTTATGATCAAATAAGAAAACAACTACAGTATTGTATCATAAATGTATTTTCCTTCCTTTTATTTCTTTTTTTTTTTTTTTTTTTTTGGAGGGGAGAGAGAAAGAGCATGAGGAGGGGCAGGGGCAGAGGAAGGGGAAGAAAAACAATCTTAAGCAGGCTCCACACCCAGCATAGAGCCTGACATGGGACTTGATCTCAGGACCCTGAGATCATCACCTGAGCTGAAATCAAGAGTCAGATACTTGGGGCGCCTGGGTGGCTCAGTTGGTTAAGCAACTGCCTTTGGCTCAGGTCATGATCCCGGAGACCCGGGATCGAGCCCCACATCGAGCCCCACATCAGGCTCCCTGCTTGGCGGGAAGCCTGCTTCTCCCTCTCTCAGTCCCTCTGCTGTGTTCCCTCTCTAGCTGTGTTTCTCTCTGTCAAATAAATAAATAAAAAATCTTAAAAAAAAAAAAGAGTCAGATACTTAATCAACTGAGCCACCAAGACATCCTTATTTTTCCTTCTTTATGATTTCCTTAACATTTTCTTTTCTCTAGACTACTTTATTGTGAGAATCCTGTGTATAATACCTGTAGCATACCAAATATATATTAGTTGACTGTGCTCTCAGTAAGGCTTCTGGGTAACAGTAGGCTATCAGCAGTGCAGTTTGGGGGGAGTCTAAGTCACATGGGGATTTTCAACTGTGCGAGGGGTTGGTAATCTTAACCCCCATGTCATTCAGGGATCACCTATAGTTTGAAAACAGGAAAATAATATACAAAAATGTTTTAAAGTTGATTCTTTTATTTAAAAATTCAGTAAATAGGAATGCCTCTAGAAAAATCTAATCAAGAAAAGAATTAAAATTGAAAGACAATATTACATATAAGAGACTGTTCAAAGGTACTGAGAGTCTAACAAGAATATGAGAACACAAAGGCACCTGTGTGGCTCAGTTGGTTAAGCAACTGCCTTCGGCTCAGGTCATGATACCAGAGTCCCGGGATCGAGTCCCACATTGGGCTCCCAGCTCCATGGGGAGTCTGCTTCTCCTTCTGACCTTCTCCTCTCTCATGCTCTCTTTCTCTCACCCAAATAAATAAATAAAGTGTTTTTAAAAAAAAGAAAAATGAGAACACAGAACTTAACACGTGACTTGTACATAAACATATCCCACTATTAAAAATAGCAGAAGTGTGGGAGGTAGAGAAGTTTTATTTACATAGTTTCCAAATTCATTCTCTGAAGGTAACATAACCTTGATGATTTTACCAGACACACAAAAAAATGAAACTTTATGTAAATCTCTTAGGAATATAGAGCCAAAGTTCTAAGTCTGATATGTGACATTTGAATCAACAGTGTGTTAAACGGTCAACACCATGATCAGGTAAGCTTTATTTCAGGAGGTCAAATGTGAATAAAGAGTTAATATAATTAACTATGCTAAGGGAGAAAAAACAATAAAGACACATTAATTATCATTGAAACACTAAAAGTGTTCCCAAAATGTAAGAAACAATACAATTCAGGAGGGGCTACCTATTGCCTAAGATGAGAAAAAAAAACAATATATTTTTGTTATAGTTTATGAATCATAACAAAAGTAACACAGGGTTATTGTTTTAAAATAGTAAACTTAAATAGTGTAGCCTCCCACAATCTCATTTCTTAGAGATTAACTACTACTAAAATTTAATGTATTTTCCTCCAGGGCTTTTTTCTTCTTCAATTTCTTTTAATTATATCAACAAATACATTGTTTTAAAAACTAAAATATTCCAACAATACACTGAGACTAAAAGTAGAAGTCCTTGGGGGTGCCTGGGTGGCTCAGTTGGTTGAGCATCTGACTCTTGATTTCGGCTCAGGTCATGATATCAGGGTTCTTGGATCGAGCCCCACATGGGGTACTGTACTGAGCCTGTTTGGGATTCTCGCTCTCTGCCCCTCTTCCCACTCTCTAAATAAATAAATTACTTTTTTTAGAAGTCCTCTTATGTATATAAATGTATATATCTATGTGTATATATCTACACACGGACATGGCATAAAGAAACAAAATACATGTAGGATAAGAAGTTCAACTTTATTTGAGACCAGAACAATGCCAACAAAATAGTGAGGTATTAATTCTCACCCATCAGGCTGACCAAGACTTAAAAATTTTAAGTAGGGGCGCCTGGGTGGCTCAGTCCATTAAGCATCTGCCTTCGGCTCAGGTCATGATCCTGGAGTCCTGGGATCCAGCCCCACATTGGGCTTCCTCTGCTCAGTGGGGATCCCTCTTCTCTCTCTTTGCCTCCCCCTGCTTATGTTCTCTCTCTCTCTTTCTCTCTCTCACAAAAATAAATAAAATCTTTAAATAAATAAATAGTTTTAAATTTTTAAATAAAAGTCCCCAGTGCTGGTGAGACCATGGAGGAAAAGGCATTTTTATTTTCTGGCGACTAATCTGGCACTATTTATCAAAGTTAAAAATTCAATTTTATTGTACATAAAAAATTGCACTATGAAGAATTTATTCTAAGAGAAAAAGCACTACAAGTGTGTGAGGGTTAATTTTGTGTGGCAGCTTGACTGGGTGACATGCCCATATAGGCACAAACGTGCCCCAGCCTCACTCAGGGACCTATGCCTCTGCTTTCTGGTTAGATCCAGCCCATCTAAGGCACCAGCAGAAGATTAGAGGATGGGGGAGAAGGAGGTCAGGATGTGTGTTCTCAGACTCCATCTCTGCCCTGGCACCACGGCTCTGGCTGTGCCTGATCCCATTACAACTAGCTCTCCCGTTAGGCAACCCTGACCAGCTCTTGGCTCCAGCCTTCACTCATCTCTGATAGCTCTCTTTTCTTTTTTTCCATTTCCTAATTAGAGGTGTAATGTTTTTCCTAGTTTCAGGGTGTTTCACTACCCTTCCTGGGTCGCCTTAAGCCTGCCTATACCTTGGTAAATACTATCTTCATTAAATTCCCTTCCAAATCCCCATGAATGTGCCTTCTCTTTCTGTAATCCCTTAGGGAATGGATGAACCCAAGGTCATTGAAAATTGACAAGATGTAGTCTTGGTTTGCAAATTAGCTCCTGTATGTGGAGAAAAGACCCAAAAAGAGAAACAGGTAGGTGGTAGGTAGCAGGTTTAAAAAGCATGGGAACTTACATTCAAGGCTTGGTTTTGGTGACTGCACGATGAGTAGATGTCTGCACCCACCCACCAGAACCTTAAAGTTCACCTAGCAGCTTTACCTGGATTTAGTTATAGTTGCTACCCCAGATGGTGTCAACAACACCTTACTTCTTCAAGGCCGTGTCCTTGAAACTGGCTGTTATTGTGGGAACTGTGGGCAGTTCCAAGAACAAGAAAGGGGGTGAGGGGCTTCTGATTGCCTGGGGTCCTGCTCTTAGGTCAAGTGGTGGTTGTGTCCTGTCCATGTCCCCTCCCAATATATAGGGACTGCAGTCTCCTCTGACTTGCTTGATGAGATATTCTTCCTAATCAGAAGGATCCTTGTTGGAGGCGACCTAGACCTATCTCCCTAATCCTTTACCTAATCCCTACTATCTTCAAGTGACCTCAGAGGAAGTGAGTCATTGAGCTCTGTCTCTATCTGGATAGTACTCAACTATTGTTCTAAGTCGAGCTCTGGCTCTATCTGGATAGTACTCAACTATTGTTCTAAGTCGAGCTCTGGCTCTATCTGGATAGGACTCAACTATTGTTCTAAGTCGAGCTCTGGCTCTATCTGGATAGTACTCAACTATTGTT